>PVJH01045394.1:0-12370 GCA_004026705.1 Nesogale talazaci
CAAGACTGTATCCATTAGTGATGACGAGTGGGCTCCTTAAATCAACCATCAAGTCAATTCTGAGTCCTGCAGACCCTGGTAGGACAGAGTAGGACTGCTTCTACTGGCCTTCGAAGCTCAATCTTTCTGGGCCTACACAGCCTCACCTTTCTCCCTTTGAACTGTTTGACCTTGGCATTAGCAGCCAAAAAAAAGCTCCCTAACCAGACCTGACCCCCTTAGCCCATTGCCATTGAGTTGGCCCAGTCTCAGAGACCCTCTACGACAGAGGAGAACCACTCGGTAGGGTTCTTTAGACTGTTGGTCTTCACTGGAACGGACAGCCTCATGCCGAAGCCCCTGTGCCACCAGGGATCCTCTAGCCAGACCCAAGCAGATCAGCCCTCCCATGGAGTCACCCCGATGCATTGCAGACCTCCCCAGGGTTTCTTCCCGAGAGCAGACCCTCTTCTCTCTTCCACGAGACGCCTGGGGGTGTCAATCACTGATTCACACAGGGGACCTGTTAAGATGATTTATCCAAAAAACATGGTCAAAGCCCCCCAAACGGAATTAATTGCACCATATTATAGATCTACTTCTGAGAGACAGGAAATGGCAGAAATGAGGCGGTCTGCCTTCTAAGGCGAGGTCAGCAAAAAGGGATAGCTTCTGCCTGGCGTTCAGCTCATCTATTTGGGGTTGGGGGTGGGGGGGGCGGTGGTGGTGGTAGCCAGCTGTCATGCTGTGAGAACACTCAGGGAACCGATGGAGAAGCCAACATTGGGAGGAACCAGAGTCCCCCACGAACAATCAGTACCAACTCCTTCCTGTGAGCAGGCACCTGTCACCCCAATCCCAGCTCAACGAAGCGCCCAGCCCCTGAGAAACACCAGCCCAGAACAGCCTGGGTGAGCCACGGCCCAGTTCCTCGTGCACAGAAGCCGGGTTGACCATCAATGGAGTTTTAAGTCACTAAGTTTTATAAGCCAGTGCTTAGCAGCAGAATAGATCACGGATAAGCTTTTGTAGTTTTTGCCAGCCAGTTCTAACATCTGGGGCACCTGGGGCTCTATTTCTCTTGATGATTTTCCCCTTTCTTGATTATTGAGCCTGTTTTTCTGCTTCACACATCTAGGGATGCTTATTATCAGCTGTCCATTGTAGGGAGTTTGGGCTATGCTGCTTTCCCTTAAAGGATGTTGAATTTTATTCTGGCAGGCACATCAGTAGCACAATTAAGAAAAGGCCATATTATAATTCTTTCTTCCCTGTGGTTTAATGAGTGAAAACACTTGCTTCTTATATTTTGTTGTAGTTTTATGCTTATTCACCAGAGGAGGAAAGTCTGGTACTAGTTGTTTCATCATTTATTTAGGAATTCTTAAACTTAAAATCTTCTAACATGCCTCTTGCTCACTCTGGTGGCTATACATTGATTGTATAACACACTTAATAGATTTCTAGGTTATAGATGTTGTCTTAAATTTCCTGTCCTACATCATGGTACAGAGTACGAAAGCACAGTGGTGAAGCATTTGACTGTCAACCAGAAGGTCAGTGGTTTGAACCCACAAATCACTTAATCACAGAACTGCCCATCTGTTTCTGTAAAAGTTGAAGGCTTTGGAAATCCTGGGGGGGTCAATTCTCTCTGCCCTCAGGCCGTTCTGAGTCTGAGCTGACACAATGGCATCTAATAGCAAAACATATATCCTGTTGATTTTAATATACGAGGGGGGCATCCACAAGTTAATGGGAAAATGGAATTAGACGATGGAATATTTCCATGAATGCTTTGATGTGCCCACTTCCCATCACTTCTAGACAAGGGCTTACTTGATAGGCGTCATTGATGATGCAGTGTTTGATGCCTCGGGCTGCTAACTACAAGGTTGATGGTTCAAACCCAGGAGCCACCCTAAGGGAGAAAGGTGAGACTGTCTGCTCCTGGAGGGTTGCAGCTTAGGAAACCAGTTTTGCTCCAACCTATGGGTCCCTGTGCGTGAGAATCTACTTGATGGCACTGGGTTTGGGTTTTATCGACAGAGATCGTAACACAGCAGACCTGTTTAAAGTAGCTGTGGAGATGGTAAGACTCAAATTTGTAAGCTATTGCTTTTTAATGTTACGCAGTCATTGAGTCCATTTTAAGTTTTAAAATGGAGTCAATTTTCAATCACCCACATGAAAATCTCAGTGGTCCTCATTTGAAATAATTCTCTGTGTACTTAAGTCACTGAAGTACATATATTTAGGTTCGTTTGTTTTATTTTACTTTCCATAATTGAGGATATGAGGGTAAGGAAAACAAGTTTTACTATAAAACCATTAAACAAAAATATCAAAATGTGAAGTTATTGTTTCTCAGCATAGGCTCCATTAAGATCAAAGCTTCCCAGACTTATTTGGCCTGCTGTCCCCTCTTTGGAAAAATTGCTTGGCAACCCCTGTCAATTAAAAAAAAACTTTGTATTATAACCCATAATGTAGGATAAAGAGTAAATTTCTACATTTACAGCCCCCCTGAATGGTTTCAGCGCCCTCCCATCCTCTGCCCTTGGCTGGAGGTAATATTGCCCAGTTTGAAAAACGTCGATCTTCTTAATGCCGTGACCTATTCATACAGTTCCGCACGTTGTGATGACCCCTGATCACAAAGTTATTTGTGTTGCTACTTCATCACTGTAATTTTGCAACTGCTCAGAATCAGGCAACCTCTGTGAAAGGGTCATTCAATCCCCAAAGGGGTTGCTGTGACCCACAGGTTGAAAACCATTGATCTAGTTTTTTTTTTTTTTATGTCGTAGAAAATCGGAGAACGTTAAGACACAGTTGTATGTTACCTTAGTGTGCCCCCGGAAGCTGCTTTGCCACTAAAACTAAGGTAAATGGCCAAGCACTGTTGGTTCTTTAAAAATTTAACTTCACACAGTATGCATTTCAGTCATACTGAAACAGCGAAGCGTCCACAGGCTGGTTCTGTGAGTAAAGAATGCATTAATTAGCCTTTGTACCAACTGCTGATTTCTAGAACAACCAACAGACATAAAATGACAACACTGGACTTTTCATTAGAGAGTCCTGAAAGGCTTCTGAGTCATGCAAGAAGGTGAACCCAAGACTTCACAGATGATTCCTTGAAGTTCAGAAAACTAGCCTTGTACTTTTTTCTGAAACCCTCTACGACGGTGTGATGTTAGTCTTTCTGTTGTGAAGGAAGGATCTCTGACCAGATGCCCTCTCATTCAGTAAGGAAGCGTTCGCCGTGGGTCTGCTTTAAGTGACGGCAGTCAGGGGGCAGAGGTAGGGATTCAATGTGTCCTTGCGCCTGCCAGGACATCCACTCTCGCCACCCACCACACTTCACTCCCTGACCGTGAACGCACAGTTTCTCGAGAAGATGGTTTGTAAAGTACCCCATGTAACAGCATCCAAACTCTCCCACCAGCTAAAGGAAGAGCCGAGCTCCTGAAGATCAATCTCCGAGAGGTTGAGCTGGATCCTGACATTCAACTGGAGGACATCGCCGAGAAGACCGAGGGCTATTCTGGCGCCGATATAACGAACGTGTGCAGGTAGGCTCTTACAGTGCTCCACGGTGATCGGAGCTAGACACAGGGCTAGCCCAGGTCGACTAGAGAAAAAAAATCCCAAGACATATATATGTGTAAGCGAAAAGTTTCTATCGAGGGATAATTGTTTAGTAAACATCCCAACCCAGTCCAGATCAAGTCCATAAGTCTGCTATTAGCCTGTATGTCTAATGCTAGTCTATAATTTCCTATTCAAGACTCACTCAACACATGGAATGATGCCACATGCTGGAATATCACAGACCAGTGAGTGGAAAGTCTTGTTGATGCAGTGGTGGTGGAAGCATCTCAGTGCTGGTGTGGGTCTCCATGTGACTCCTCCAGCTCCAGGGTTCTGGTTCCATCAGGGGTCTCTTATCAGCAGGAAGCCAAACAAGGGGAAGGAGTCTCCTGCCTCCAAGGAGGAAGACAGGAGTTCCCAGAATCCTCAGGAGAAAGCCATGCCCACCCAAAAGCCTCATTGGCTATTACCTGATTGACAGGCTAGACTCCACCCCTTCCTAAGTTGACAGATTATGTAACTGTCACAGACAGGATAGGTTTGACCTGAGGATGGGGCTTCGAGTTTGTGGAGTTTCCCTTAAGGTGGTGTCTTGATTCCTGGAAGTGATTTTCCTACTGGGCTTCTTTCTTTCCTGTGTAAACTCACTGGTTACTTTAGATGAGTGACTTCCTCTCACTTTAGTCCTTTTCGGCCCCTTAGATTTAAGAAACTGGCTGAGCCCCGGTGGCACAGTGGTTGTGCGCGGGACTGCGGCCCACTGGGACGGAGGTTAATTCCAGCAGTGGGGCTGGGCCTCCTACTCCCACCACCGGAGAGCAGTGATGCCAAAAAAAAAAAAATGATTTAAGAAACTATGATACTTTTCCCTGGGAATAGTAATTCTACTGACCTCTGGTGACTCAGGACTATATTGGAGCCGTAAAATGCTATCATTAGGACCAGTTGCCATTATTTTGATGAGCAAATTTCATGAAAGCAGTATTGGGGACATCAAAAAAATCATGGAAAAATTCCATTATCATTTAGTTTCATTTTTCTCCAAACTTTAAAAAGAAGCAAACCTTTTTCCCTGTGAACTGGGTGAAGATTTACAGGGCAGATCCTGAGGTTTACATGCGAGAGTTCATATACGTTTTGCCTCCTCTCCTTCACAGCCACCCCCTCAACGCAGCACCTCTCCCCCCACTTCCTCCAGGTGTCCTATCCTCCTCCTCCCCCCACTGAGCCCGCGCGCGCTGTCCTCAGGCAAATGCTGGCCCTCCATTTCCCATGGTGGAGAATGCTAAGCACTGCACACCCCCCTGAGGTTACTGTGGACCTTGAGACCTGTCTGTTATTTGGCTAATATTTGAGTCATCAAGATGAATTCATTTCCAGACCCAAAGGAAGACTAAGGGGTCATAGTCTCCAGGGTTCTGCCAGTTTCTGTCTGGCTAGTAATCCTGTCCTTTTAAAAATTATTATCATCATTTTGAGTTTTATTGCATATCTTTCTCCCATTCTATCCAGGACCTTCTTTTTGGGGGGAGGGCATCACTGCCCTCTGGTTGGAGTGGGAGGCCCAGCCTTGCTTTTGGAGAGCTGTGGTTGGATTTGAACCACCAAGCCAGTGGGCCGCAGTCCCGCACTCAACCACTATGCCACTGGGGCTCAGCCCCTATCCAGGACCTTCTAATGGAATCCTTTTCAGAGCGGTTGGCAGTGGGAGCCAGGCACCTTCCAGCTCTTCAGCTCACGGGGTCAGGTCTCACACATGTTTTGAAGCCCCCTTGGATTGGATTAGGCGGGTTCTCTTGAGAAGCAAAATCATGAATGTGTGTGTGTCTGAAGAGAGTGAATCACCTAGTTACAGAAGCAGGCAAGTCCGATCCAGTTTCAGGTCTGTGAGTCTCAGGACAGGCTGGAGGGCTGGCCTGACTGGTACAGCCGCAAGGGCTGATGGGCCTAGCACTGGTAGGAACACTCCAGGCTGCAGAAGCTGAGGAACCAAAGGACAGGAGGCCAGGCTTGTGACTGGAGAGGTAGTTCAGTGAATCCAAGGTCAGATGGCAGGTTGATGGCTCCTGGGATTGATAGGCAAGATGGCTGGCCTTTGGTGCAAGTCCAAGGATTAGAGATTGACATTCTGGTGCAGAATCCAGATCCAGCCACCATCTAACAGCCTTTCCCACAGCGTCCTTACATAGGAAGTCAGCCAAGCCCTTTCCAGTTGCATCATGGACGTGGCCTGAGTATGTGGGTTGCATCCCACCATCCTCATGACTGCGTGGCTCCCCAGAGCAGATCTTCTCATGCGTTTCATTAGGCCACATCTTGGGGGATGACGAGGCTGTAACTGTCAAACCACTGAAAATCTGGACCCTGCCAAGTTAACACAAAACCTAATTGTCGCACGACTCATAAGTTACACATTTTTTACTTTTGATTTAATGAAATCGTTTTTATAACCTTGTGGCACGGTAGTTCACCACTCAGCTGCTATCTGAAAGGTCAGCAGCTGGGACTCGCCCCGTGACTCTGAGGGGGAAAAGACCTTGCTGTCTGCTCCCACAGAGAGGGCAGCGCTTCCCCTCAGCCACGGAGGGTCCCACCCTGACAGCCAGCTTCTCTTTAAAGCCGTAAGGCTTGTGCCCTGAAGTTCATCCCTCGGAATTATTTTTCTGTATGTCTCCATTCAGGGGCAGACAGTAAGTCAGCACTGCTCTGACTCTCTGATCACAAAGAATTAAAATCTTTACCATTTTGGTACATGGTATGGCTTGGTCTTCTGAATGGTTTTGGTCGGGACACTTCCTGAATCGTCCTCCTTTGGAGCGAATCAGAACAGAGCTGGAGATGGGATTGAGAGAAACCGGGTTTAATCCTCTCACCTAAAAATCCCACAGCCATCGAGTCGACGCGGACCCTCAACGGCCCAAAAGGACAGGGGGAACAGCCCCTGGGGGTGTCGAGGCTGTCACTGTTGACGGAGGTTACCTGCCCAGCAAGTCACCACTATGCCAAGGGTGCCTCCTCCTCCCCCTGTCGCTGGCTGCCCAGAGGGAGTCCCTGGCCTAGGAATCCCATGTCCACGCTCCATGGAGCTGTTTATTGGCACACGCAGCCCTCCCCTCACTCCTGGGGCTGTCAGCGAGCTAGTGCCCCACTCCGGATTCTGGTGGCGTAAACCTGAAGTCCATGTGCATGTGTCCCGTCCAGGGGGGCCAGGGGCAGGGACAAGAGCTCTTGGGGGGCTACCGCGAGGTCTGGGCCGCTCCCAGGGCCAGGATCCCCAGCCTTGGAAACCAGACAAGGCTGGCCCACCCCGCAGGGCTGCTGCGAGTCTGGATGGACTCGGGGTAATGCGTGGAGAGAGGTGCAGAAAGCTCAGCCCCAGGGCCGTCTGACCTGGCCCGCCAGGGTCCACAGAGCCGACCTTCTGTACGTACACCCGTGGCATCCCGACTGAGCCTCTTTGGAGCTCTCAGGATGTCTCTGGGAAATTCTAGGCAGCTCTGAGGGGCTGGCGGTGGGATGCCTGTCCCAACTTGGTCGCGGCCGAGAGGGTCGAAAGGCGCTGGCAGCCCCCAGCCTGTACTGACTGGGGGGTTGGGGGCGTGTGCTTTCAGGGACGCCTCTCTGATGGCCATGAGGCGGCGGATCAACGGGCTGGGCCCCGAGGAGATCCGCGCGCTGTCCAAGGAGGAGCTGCAGATGCCCGTCACCACCGGGGACTTCGAGCTGGCCCTCAAGAAGATCGCCAAGTCCGTCTCGGCGGCCGATCTGGAGAAGTACGAGAAGTGGATGGTGGAATTCGGATCCGCCTGAATGGTCTCCTCACCTTCGCTCATTTTCGCGCGTGTGTTCCGTTTATAAAATGTGAAGACATTCCGCACTTTTTTTTCCCCCCCAAAACAGGTTTGGAGTTTTTTATTGGACGGATTTCCACTTCCAGGGGGTGGGGGCGGGGGAGATTCCATCTCAGAGGACAGTAGATGTCGTCAAGGAGAAGAACCCGGCGTCCCTGGCGCTGGACTGGTCACTCCACGCACACTGGTAGGGCTTGCTCACGCTCCCTCCCCAGCCAGGAGGCATCCGAGGGGGCATCCGGGACTATCAGAACTTGTTTACAGAAGGTCCTCCGCTCCCCCCTCCCATCTGCTGCTGTCCTTTTTCTCCTCCTTCAGGTCTTTGCAACCTGAGGGACCCGCGTCAGTGTCACGCCGAACATGGCTCTGTATCCTACGCGTTATTTTGTCGGCAGAGTGTGGGTGACATAGTGCATGTGCCAGTGGAACCCTGTAGGATTCAGCCGCGTGCTGGAAGGAGCCGCTTCACGGTTAGAGTTTTTAGTGTCCTCTCCCGGTACCACCACCACCACCACCTCTGGTATCAGCTATTGGATCATTTACATTACAGCCTCCAGCATATTCTAAATAAATACTTGGGCATGCTTCTGGCAGATGCAGACCATGGGGCTCCGCACAAGTTTTCAGCTGGGGCGCTGGAGAAAAATCGCATTGTGCATGCTGACTGTTTGGGCACAGCCATGGAAGCTCCCCCTTCACTGGACTAGAGATTGTATCAGCCACCCAGTAAGATTATGATAGAAATGGGGCGTGGGTACCCAGCTCAGCAGGCAGGAAAAGGAGGAGCAGGCACCATCTATTGGACCGCTCAGCCTGTCTTGGCGCTGGCATTTTGATCGGGTCGCCTAGGCTGAAACGGTCAAGCCAAATTTTTACATGATGATGTCCCTGCTTATCCATGTTGCAGCACGCCGGCTGGTTTCAGAGGACAGGTGATTCAGGTTGGTACACTTCAGAAACCTTCTTAGAGACACGTGTACATTTATAACCAAGGCCCTGTGTGCTTTTCAACCCCACTGACTGTCCAGTGCTGTAAGCCACCCCTCCTCTCTTCTGAGCCGTAGATGACAGGAGTGAAAACTGGAAGACACTCCAGGAGGGTTTTAATTAGCTTAATGCATCTCAGAAATTGGTATGGGAGAACTGTGCTTTGGCTTGTGAATTTATTTTGAACTGAAGAAAGCCCACTAAGAATACAATCACAAGCGATTGCTGTCTGGCGACCAGGAAAGGCCTGTTTTCTTTACCCCAGAAGTCTTACAGGCAGCCATGACAGCGTTCCGTGTTGTGGTGTTTAACACTCGCCATCAGGTTCTGCTTAAACCGCCAGGCTGTTCGCTCGCTGTGGGCTTCCTGGCGGTTGGCTTGGCAGGTGTGCGCATGAGTCCCCTTGGCTAATGGGGCGGCTGTGGTGAGGCGCGTGTTGTGGGTGGAGACCTGAGCTTTGCAGACGCGAGCTTTCGGGGTGCCGGGAGGTGCCAGGTGAGGCAGGGGCCCCCTGGAGGGTCCCCGCTCTGGAAGAGGTGGCTGCACTGGGCCCCTAACACTTCTCAGGACGCCCTTTCACGGGACACCGCACGCACCCACGCACCCACGTGCGCGGTCACGACTGCAGACGCCGCAGGGAGGGACGAGAGGGGTGTGTGTAGCAGGTGCACCTGATGAGAAAGGTGGGCTTCCTCGCGTGCCCCAGGACGCATGCGCACTTGAGATTTTTTTAAACAGACCCCACCCTTTCACTCTAGCCGGGTCCCGCCCCATCCCTTACCAGGTCCTGCCCCTCACTGGACTGGCCACGCCCCCTCACTTCCCGGGTTGTGGCCCAGGGCAGCGCGGCCACAGGCGGCCCCCTGATGGACGGGCACTTGCCACCCTGGACTCCGCCTGGCGTGCCCCTGGGCCTGGGAGAGGCGCCATCCGCTGCGGGTGGACACGGAGAGACAGCAGCGTGCTGACGGACCTGCCTTCCCCTGCCCACTCTGCCTAATTCTCCCCCAACCGAGGACACGTGCCATGTGCTCCGACAGCAGCCATTACAGGCCTGGCGGTTCTCCTGAAGCCTCCGGGTCGTCTTCCAAGCCGCGCCCCAGCTTCGTAGGCTACGTCTGCTCCCGAGCCCCGCCCGGGCGGGACAGGAGTCGGAGTGGACCCGGCGGGGACCGCCCCGTCCCCCGAGTGGACCCGAAGACGCCTCCCTCGGACTGTGGCTTGTCCCCGTTTTCAGAGAGACTCGGGCCCCAGCCCCAGCCCCGGAAAGGCGGGCGACGCGTGGGGGAGGCGCGGGCTGCGCGCTCGCCGGTCAGGTCATCCGTGGCCTCCTTTCAGCTGCGCAGAGCGCCGTCCGGGGGCAGGCCGTCGGGCGGTCAGGAGCGAGGCCGAAGCCACTGACGCCCAGACCGGGCGCCGGGGCTCCCCGAGCGCCTGTCCCGGCACTGCCTGGGCCCGCTGGACAGGAACGGGTCGATCCCCTGGAAGTCTGGACAGACCCAAATCCTGGGCAGTGATTCTGCAGCCACGCGCTCCTCCTGCAGCATCGAGAGGTCTCAGAGCCCCCTCCTTCCGGGGTCAGTCACGAGACTCGCGAAGCCTTGACCCGCTGGACGCCAGCTGGTGCTCATCCTCCTGCGGAGCAGGACCGTCCCCACGACGCGCCCCGGACTGCGAACGGCACAGGCAGCGCGCCAGGTCCCCCCCTCCGGCGCTGTCCGGCTGTCGGGTAAGTGGCCGAGCACTTCCCGAGCGCGTCACCATCGGGCCAGTGGTGGCCGAGAGGGCCGCGGTGGTGCCGTCTGGCCCCGGGGCCGGGGGTTCAAATCCCCCTTGGGGCCAAGCAGGACAGGGACTCGTGGCACCGCCTGGACCCGGACTTGAAGCACGGGAAGGGCTCAGCTGGCGGTCGTTGTGTTGTCAGTGGGCCGGCCAGTGTGGCTGCTTCAGGTTCGACCCGGTGGTTTTTTTCTGCTTGACTGTGAGGCTCGCGCTGCCCTGCCTCTTAGACTGACCCTCCCCCCCCCCCCCCCCCCCCCCCCAGGGTCTTGCTGGTATTCAAGGCAGAGGACGTGAAGGGTGCGCACCTGATGAGGAAAAAGTGGTCATTGCTCGTCTGACCTTGTTTGTGCTCCTTAGTGCTCTCGATTATTTCTTTTTTTTTGGCATGCAGTTGACTCGTAAGGCACACCTTATTCATGGTGGACCTAGGAGTCTCATCACGAGAGAGAGAGAGAAGTAGGAAATTGCAGTTGGGGAGCACGTTACAGGAATGGGAATATTTAAGCCCCCACTGTTTCAGTCTCACTAATGATTTTTGCTGACGATGTCTGCAGGAAAACCGAACGTTTGCTTCGTTAATATTTAATTAAGTTAGGGTCTTTGTGCTTATTTATTTTGCTTCTTCAGACGTTTGCTTTCGTGTTGTTTTCTTCATGTGGAAACGTGAGTATTTCAAAAATCAAATCCCTCAGAGATGCTTTCAATTTTTTTTAAATTAAACATTCACATGATTAAAAATCACTCGTTGAATTTAAATTAGTTATTTTGGCTCCAGACCGCGCTTTAGTTTTAATGGTATTTCCGAACTTCCAGGTGACGTGTTAATAAAAGCAAGAAAAATAGCATCAAATGTGTGTTAATCTGGGTAGACTAGCACTCGTGTGTGTAAGAAAGAGTTCTGTATACAAGAGCGACTGTACACTAAGGTAACATCCCCTGTCTACGGCCATACAGCCCAGAACGCGCCTGATCTTGTCTGATGGTGGAAGAAAACATCCCAACCCAGTCCAGTCCAAGGTCATAAGTCGTATATTAGCCCACATGTCCAATATCAGTCTATGAGGTCTTCTTCAGACTCAGGAAACACATGCCTTTGGACCCAGTGGCGTTGTAAACACATCTCAGCGCTGGCAGGGGTCTCCAAGTGGCTCCTCCGGCTTCAGAGGTCTGGTGGCGTGCATGTGGCTTGTCCAGCTCAGGGGACTAGGGTGACTATATGTGGCTTCTCAGGGATGTCTTGCAGGAAATCAGCCTTGTCAGTCGAGGGCCTCCAAGTTGGGATAGTGTCTCCGCCTCCAAGGAGGAATTAACCACTTTCCCAGCATTCTCAGAGGCGGCCACACCCACAGAGGTCTCCTTGGCCAGCTCCAGATGGACAAGCTAGACTCCACCCCTATACTCTTCATCCTCAAATTGACACCAGTTTAGGTGACATATGGTAAAAGTTACTGTCATTATTGTACTTTCTCACTTTTTGATGGGCGGTCCGCTGTCTAGATGAGCAGATATACATTGATATACACACACATGTATGTAAAACTGAATGCCCGTGGCTTTATCATCACTGGTGTGTAGCTTTTTGTACATTTGGAAACTTGGCGCAAGTCGGAGTGAACATAAAGACACTCCCTTCCTTAAAAGGGTCCCCGTTTGAGTTTATGTACAGATCTGTAGAATGCACTTTTATTTTATTGCCTCAGAAGTGACAAACTGCCCTTTGGGAAATGGATGGATTCGCCTTCTGTCCCCAGCACCTGCCTCTGCTCCCCCACCGCCCCCAGGCGGCTTCTTGGTGGGGAAGGGGGAAAAGCACAGTGGAGGTCTGACTGACCGACCAGACCACTGTCTGCACAGACTCCTCTCTGAGCAACCCCTTCCCTCCCGCTTGGCCCGACTCCCATGGACTGTTTTCCGTCGCGGGATTTGCCTTTAAAAACCACTTGCCTTTCTTCCACGTCCCCCCAGTTAGCCCCCCCCCCCCCGCAGTGCCTGCCCAGCCTCTTTGTGGCGCCATCAGCACCCTCGCTTGCACACGCTCCCCCCCCGCCCCCCCAGGAGCAGTTCCCAAATGCCAGGCACACGATAATGGGGTGCCAGCTTGGGGGCACGATAGCACTGACGTCTTTTCCTGCCACTGGCAGGTGCATTCTCATGGCTTCCCTGTCAAGAGTGGG
>PVJH01045395.1:0-12419 GCA_004026705.1 Nesogale talazaci
AGGCTCCTGCTTTCAAGAGCCTGGGACAGGAAAAAGGACCAGAACATTTGCAGCCAGGCACAAGGACACCATCCAGAAATGGTTTCAGCAAATGCTTGTCAGGCCGCCTTGGGGTGGCTGATCCTTTGGTGTGAGAACTTCTGGGCTCTGTCCTTCCAGGGAGCCCACAAAGACAGGAGGCTGGGAGTGTGAGCCAAGCGAAGAGCAAGGGTTCTTTCCCAGAGGACGGAATTCAGGGGAAGCTTTCTTTTCTTTTTCTTTTTTTTTTTTTTTTAGGCATCACTGCTCTCCGGTGGTGGGAGTAGGAGGCCCAGCCCCACTGCTGGAATTGAACCTCCGTCCCAGTGGGCCGCAGTCCCACGCACAACCACTATGCCACCGGGGCTCAGCCCCAGGGGAAGCTTTCTGGAGCAAGGGCACTGGAGCTGGGGGCTGTGAGGCATGAGTAGGAGTTTTCTAAGTGAGCAATGAAAGAAAGGGCATTCTTAAGGAAGGAACCGCACCTACCAAAGTCTAGTGGCAGGAAGAAGCACCGTCAGCTTTTGAATCCGAGAGGCAAGCCCAGGGATTGGGAGAGAAAGCTCGTTCTCGAAGGGAGAGAGAGGGCATACAGAGCTGGGGCAATCAAGGAAGACTTCCTGGAGGTGGAGATAACCCCTACCGGAACAAGAGCAAGTTAATGCGTCTGGGACCCAGCCAGCTGTCTTGACTGAGGGAATTTCATGAGAGGATCTTCCCTGGTCCCCTCCAGGTAGGGTGGGAGGGGGCTTTAAGGGAGCACCTACAAGTGCTGACCTGACCCAGCAGAGCTGCTCATTGCTATGTGCAGCTGAGAAGAGGGCGGCTGAGGGAGGGTTCTTGCACTTGTGTCGTCATGTTGCTCTGCCCCTCTCTGTGCTAGGATGCAGCAGATGAGGACGTGAGAAGATGGTGATGGGGCACAGGGGGGCGGTAGAGACAGATGAGAGCCGACCCCCCTCCCCAAAAACCAGCCCATCAGCCTCCCACTTTCAAAGATGTTAAAATGGAAAGATGACCTGATCGCACTTCGTGGAATTAGGCGCTGGAAGAGATCAGAGAGTGGTTGAAAACGCACCCTTCTCAGACGGGGGTAGATGGCAGAGACCGGCTCCTCAGGACCCCTGGGGGCCAGTGCCTCTGTTTCCCCTTCTGTCCCGGCTGGTGGCCGGCCCCTCCCTCAGAAACCCACCCGCCCCCCTCGCCACCTGCTGGGCCCCATGCCAGCAGCCCGGCTGTGCCAGGCCTCATTAGGCTGATCCGATCCCATCATTCACTCTGGGGAGCGCCCCCCCTCATCCACCCCCAGGCCCTGCTGGCCCCAGAGGCCCAATTGGCTGCCTCCCGCCAACCCAGCATGGTCAAGGTGGAAATTTTATGGGACAACCACAGAGGGCTGGCCGGAAATGGCGGGCTTGGAAAACTGGCAGCCCGACAGTCCATGCGCTCCCCAACCCTGCTTGCCCAGTCTCCCCTGGAATTGTCTGGTGGGGAGGGCCCCCTCCCCCCCCCCCCAGCCTCTCTCTCCCCTTGGCCTCCCCTCTCACGCCGTCTTCTTCCAGCCACACGGGTGGCCTGGATCATGGCCAGACTTTGCTCGGACACCTCCTTTCTGCCTGGAATATTCCCCTCCGTCTGCACGAAGCACCTTCTTCCCCATCCTCCGGGTCTCGGCACAAATGCCACCTCCACTGAGAAGCCTTCCTTGACTGCCCAGTCCCAGGCATGTCTGTTTCACCTCCGTTTGTTTTTCTGGTCCTGCTTGTCAGCAGTGACATCATCTCCTGTCTCTCCTCCTTTTGACTCCTCTGTCCTGCCAGAGGGTGAGCTTGGTGAGGTGGGGGTGGGGTGAGGTGGGGGTGGGGAGGCTATGGTTCTCCTCCACCCCCACCCCCTCCCCAGCTCCCAGCATAAACCCTGCTACCTAGAATTCTACCCAATGAAGGCCCAGTCCCCTGGCTCTTCACCACGTGGGCCCTTGGGAGCACGCTCGGCTGCTGACCGAAAGGTTGGAGGTCAGTGCCTCGGAAGAAAGGCCTGGCACCTTGGGGGCACAGCAGCCAGTGGAAAATCCTAGGAAGCACAGTTCAGTTCCCCTCCAACACACACAGGGGCGCCATGAGGTGAAGTCGACTCACCGGCAGCACATTTCAGTGTTTTCCTCTGCTGGGGCCCAGGGTCCAGGGGGAGTTTTACTTGCTCCTACTCTCCTCTCCCCCCGACCCCCCGGCTGTGTGCCTTAACAAACCTGCCTCGGAGTCTTAGTAGCTCTTCTGTGTTCCCCATCAGGGAGGCTCACACTGCCCCAGCCCCCTCCTCCTCCCTCCTTGTCACCCAGAGCCATGGGCTTTTCCGACTCTGGTCAGGGCCACACCCGAGCTGTGTGGCCTTGGTTTTCCCCCCTGGAAGAGAGTTGCCGACAACAGTTGTTTCTCCGATGCCTGCCATCGCGTGGGTTTCCACCGGCCGCCACCCCATCGACAACCGCACAAAACAGCCGGTCCCCGGAGCCCTTAGGTCTGACTGGGCCCGCCCACCGTGTCCAGGGCCCCTTCCCCGTCTTTGCTGCCCGGCCTGCCCCAGGACCCAGCCTCTCCTGATTGCATGCCTGGAGTGCGTGCTGTGAGGAAGTCTTGCCCACCTGCCTGACTTCTTCCGAGGCAGATCTGTTTGTTCTTTCGGGGGTCCATGGCACTTTCCCCATTCTGCACCGGCACCGCCGCTCAGACGCACCCGTTCTCCTGAGGGGCCCGTGTCCGACTTGCACAGGCATGTGGTGGGAATTAGACGGACGGAAAACACAGAGGGAGCCCCATGCCTAGTCAGGAGCAGCCAACATCCATGGGGGTGACGGCTAATATTGCTGCCATTGTTTGAGCGGGGGCTGCTCGGGAGATTCCGACTGCCACCCTGTAGGACAAACGGGAGAACTGCCCAGGAGGTAAAACTGGCTCCCGGTCTCCTCTGGACTGGGATCTCTCATGGAAGCACATGGCCACGTCTCCCCCACCCCCGCAGAGCAGCCGGTGGATTGGCACTGCCAGCTGTTCGGTTAGCGGCCAAGCACTTTGAAGACCAGCCCCTGGTATTCTGATTCATACTGAGCGGGTAGGACGGAACAGAGCTGCCCCTGGGGGCTTCCTCCACTGTCGTCTGTCTAGGACAGGGGTTCTCAAACTGCAGCCCGCGGGCCACATGCGGCCCGCCGAGGACATTTATCCAGCTGCCTGGTGTTTTTGCCGCCGCTGCCTGTCCTGCTTAGCAGCCGTTTTCGTCCCAGACCTGCAGTGAATTTGTTCCGAGTTTTGTGCTTTTTTTTAAACTATAGTCTGGCCCTCCTACGGTCTGAGGGACAGTGAACTGGCCTCCTGTTTAAAAAGTTTGAGGATCTCTGGTCTAGGAGACTTCTGCATCTTTCGCTCCGGCAAATCCAGCATGTAACCATTGCACCACGCACAAGGCCTCTGGCTGGAAACAACAGTCGTTGAGGCGGTAGACCTGGGGCGTGGAGGCTGGGACTTCAAGGGATACGTAGGAGTGCGCCTCGGCTCAAAGTTCAGCCCCGGACACACTGCACGGGACCCTGAGCAGGACGTGCCACTTCTCTGGGCCTCTGTCCCCTCGTCTGTGAAACGGGGATAAAATGGTCCGCGACGCTCGCTCTGAATCATACAAGTGTCACTTTGCTTTCTGGGTTGTTGGGGTTTTTTGGTTGGGGGGAGGGGGGCAGCCGCGACGATGGTCTCTCCTGGAAGCAGCCGTCACAGACCCCTGGCCTCCCAGCCATCTCGAGAGGTTGCTCCCTTGCCCGTCTGCCAAGTCTTCAGGTTCACGTTGGCAAGGACAGACCCAGACAGGCCCAGCACTTGGACTGGATGCCCAGGAGTAACGGGGAACCACCGTTGGCTCTTGTGATCCAGCAGCAGGTAGCGTCCGGGGTGGGGGGATGGGGGGGGTGTTAGACAGAAGAAGGGCTGGCCCCACCCCACCCCCTGGCCAGGCCTGGAACCGTCTTTGGTGGTGTTCGGCTCCTCTGCATCCCCCCCACCCCTGCCCCCCACACACAAATGGAGCCACCCCACAGCCTGGCCCCCGGCCTCCGCAGACGCCGCATCGGAACCAGCTGTGCTTACCAGATGTTCCTGGTTTGCCCCCAGATGTGCGTCGCCGGCTAGAGGCTGCCCCGGCCTCCCTGTCCCCCCCATGGGGTGGGGCCGGGCCCTGGGGCCCTCCGAGGGAGGGGCACATTTTTGTGGGCTGTGGGATTTGTCTCTTGTTTTGCACCGCTATGGAATCCTGCCTTGAGAAAGGCCCAGGCCCCGGCCGAGGCTGCCTCTCTTGGGGCCTCAGTTTCCCCGTCAGTGGGCGCCCCGGCGGGCTCATGGGGCACGGGGAAGGGCGGCGGGGAGGGCTGGCCTGGGGCAGGTCCCGCTGCCCCCCAGCAGCCTAGCGGGAATCTCGGTGTCACGTTCTCAGAAGCAAGGGTGGTCAACGGCTGGAAACAGTCGCCACCGCTTCATCGCAGGCGGGCCCCTCCCCCTGCCATGGTGGTCCCACACACCCACCGGTACCCGGGTAGAAAGGCCTGGCCATTTGCTCAGGCAAAGGCGGCAGGGTGAGGAAAGTCGAGCGGGGAGGTGGGGGCACTGGGAGTCTGTAACTCTTGAGTCACGGATGATTCAAAAATGACCGAATGCCGCTGCCGGGCGCCGTGCATACGGATGGGGAAACTGAGGCACGGAGGGAGGTGGGGGGGGGCGGAAAGAGGTCTAGCAGGGGCAGCTCAGCTCGGCCAGCCCCGAGCCTTGGGCGTGACCGCATCCAGGACACAAGCGCCTTCCACCAGAGGCGGATGGGTCCTGCCTGGGCGATAGCCCCGCCCCGCTGGGGGCGGGAACGCCGGGAGCCAATAGAAACTGCTCGTTGGCGCCCCGCCCTCCGCGGATGCCCTAGACCTCCGCGCCATACCCGAGCTGCCCTCCGCCTTTCTTGCACACCTGCGGGCACCTGCCGCTCACCCCCCACGCGTGCCCGCTGGGTCCAGTGTCCACAAGCACAGCCAGCAGCCCCACGCGCTGCCGCTCAAGCTCTCCCAGAGCCGCCCCAGCCTTCCCACAGCGCACCCTGGGGCATGGGGCACGGCGCCCAGGAGTGAGGTGGAGAGCAAGAAGCGCTGCGTGGCGGGAGGTGCCACGTGGGAACCATTGCTCGGGGAGCCGATTGTCAGAGTCGGCCCTGTACTTTGAGAAGAAGGCCTTAGGCCAGCCTTCTAGAAACTTCCAGCCCTTTCAAAGCAGATGCGACCCAGGCAGCACACCATCGGGACCGGAGGAAGAGAGAGGGGCTGGGGAGCAGCCCCTGGCTGCTGGAGGAAGGCTTCCTGGAGGAAGGGTTAATACCACTGGGGCTTTGAAGTAGGAGTAGGAGTTTGCCTGATGGGGAAGGGTCCGGATATCAGGCCTCACCCAGAGTGGAAGAGATGACTAGTGGGAATGTGCAGGGATCCTTTTGGAAGCCTGGCGCTGTGGGGACAGAGGTTGCTGACCCCAGACCCAGGTATGCTTGGCAGGTGTCCCCTGGAAAGCCTGGTGGGAGGGTGGAGCCCGGGGTGTTGCCTGGACACGCGACTAAGGAGTAGCATTTCCTGGCACTGCTGAGGAAGCTGCCAGAAACACCCACGCACCCCCCCACCCCACCCCAGCTGTCTGCTCCTGGGATCAGCTGGACCTGTCCCGTTGTGACACTCTGGGCTGCCCTTTCACCTCTCCAAACCTCAGTTTCCCCTTCTGCCCTAGCACTGTAGAGTGCACTCTGCTCCCGGCACCCTCTTGCTGCAGTTCGGGGTACTGCGGACCCTGAGGAAGGGATGCTGGCCCCTGATTGACATGGAGGACTCTCCAGGGCCACAGCAGTCTCCCCCAAACTGGGGTGCAGGGGAAACCGCTGGTCGGTCCCTGCCAGTAACACCGGAGATGCTGCCCGAGGCAGGTTCCGTGGTTGGACCCAGCGGTCCCCTCCTGATTCACACACTGCACACCACATCTTTCTTACTGCCCGTTTGCCGTATGCCTGGGCCCGGCCATCTCCCTACCCCTGCCTTCTCCTGCTCTTTCCTGCGGGCCTTGTGCCTTATTTAGGGGCCTGTGCCCCAGCTGTGTGTGTGTGTGTGTGTGTGTGTGTGTGTGTGTGTGTGTGTGTGTGTGAAGGGCTGTCAGCATGCTGGGTCAGCAGAGAAACACTGGAGGAGATGCCTTAGGTGATAGTCGGTGAACGCTCCAGTGTAAAACAGACAGTGGATGGGTGGTAGGGTGAGAATATCCGAGACACGCGTGGGTGTGAAAAAGCATGAGTGTGGGAAAGGTTGTGGGTCAGAGAATGATTTCGGGAAAGAGTGTTGGATGAGTGTGGGGCCAGTGTGTGGGCAGGAATCTGCACATGTGAGTGTGAAAACGTCCGAATGTACACGTGTGATGCGGTGTGGGTGAGTGTGCCAGAGTGTGAGCGTGTAATAGTACTTGCAGGTGAAACTGCAGGGGGGAACGCAACCTCAGATAAGGGTGGTTGTGTGCAAGTGTGGGACTGCCCACGTGCGATCCCATGAGCGTGAGTGTGTGTTCCGTGTGGGTGAAAATGCCCCTGTGCGTACAAAGCCGATGCTGGCGTGTGAAGCACAGAGCGTGTGAGTGTGAGCATTCCAATGTGAGTGTGGAAGTACTCTGGTATGAGGATGTGCTGGTCCACGTGTAAACATCCCTACTGTATGTATGTGTGCAGAAACCTGAGCGGGGGCGTGTTTGGGCCCGGGGGGGGGGGGGGGGAGGGGAATATATGTCGACCTGCATGGTGTCCTGGTGTTTGAGCATGTACCACCGAGTGTGCAGACATCCGAGCGTGTGAGTGTGAGCGCGCCTGGCTGGGTGGGCGTGATAGTATCGAAGCAGGAGTGTGATTGTGTCTGGGCGGATGGATGTACACCGGTCCGCGGGCGTGGGTGGGCGTGTGAACATCTGGGTGTGCGTGTGAAGTCGGGGTGCAGGTGTGAGTCTGGTCGTGTCTGAATGTGTCTGAGGATGAGAAAGCCACAGTGGGGTGTGATGTGTGAATGTGAGAGTGTCCGCGAGTCTGTGAGGGCGTGAGAGGGCCCAAGTGTGTGGGGGGAGGGGGAGGGGTGCATATGTACAACCACATGAGTGCTGTGTGTGTGAGCCACCTCGGTGACAGCAGACACACACACACACACACACACATCTGAGCATGGGCATCAAGCCCCACCTTTCTGGTCAGTAGGTGCCAGCTGACAAACCAGTCCGGTGACCCCCTGCATAGAAAGGGCTCATTGTTAGCAGATGCTTATCAGTGCTGGGGCCGGGCCCCTCCACAGATGCCCCCCCCTTCCTGCCCCCACCATCGCTCTGGGGGGTCCGTGCCTCCAAGGCCACCAGGGCCCCCTCTGGCCAGACCATCCCGGGCTGGGCCCCTCCTCCACGCTCCCTGTGCTGTGGGGCCCTGGGAGAAGCCGAGTACCAGAGCCCCAGGCGGCATGGGCAAGTTCTCCTCCCATCTCCGCTGGGGAACGGAAGCCGGCCTGAGAGCTGATGGAAGGGCAGGTGGGGAGCTGGGAGATGTCGCGTCCCTGCCCTCTTTCCCTTCCCTGAATGGTAGCCGGGGTCACTTCTGTGACCCTGAGCAAGTCATTTCATGCCCCCTCCCTCCCTTGGGGGAGGGGGGTCTCGATTTTCCTCATCTGTAAAATGGGTGCAGGCCACGGCCTGCTTTAGCTCCCTTGGCAGTGTGAAATGACTCTGTACACGTGACTGATGGGGGTAGAACAGAGTCGAGTCTGGGGCCGTGAGAAGGTAATAGGGGTGGGTTGGGGCACCTGACAGGCCCAGAACCTGTTCAGCCTTCAGGACATCCTCTCCCTTTCCTCCCTTCCTCCTCATTGCCCGCCCCCCAACTCTGCTCCAGCCACACAGGCCTCCTTGCTGTTCCCCCACCTCACCAGACCCCGTCCTGCCCCAGGGCCTTTGCACGGGCTGTGCCCTCCGAAGCTGTCCCCAGCCCCTCCTTCCATCATCCATCATTTCTGTGACAATTGCTTGACTTGAAGTCATTTTCTTCTGGTCTCTGTGCAGTCGACCCGTTTCCCCACCAGGTCGCCCTGCTCTGGTTCTGGCTGGTTCCGTTCTCGGGGTCTGACCCACAGGAGATACATGCCGGACGCAGGGGAGCGAGCAAGGGAATGGGTGTGTTTATTGGGAGGCTTTAAAAGGACAGAGGACCACTGCAGCCTCAGGGCTTAGCATCCAGTCAGCGTTTAATAAACCGGGGTGAGTTTCTTGAGAGGGGTGGTGGGGAGCCGGACCTCCCTCCCACTTTGGGACCTGAGCTACTTGTAACCTCACGTCTATGTGTCTGTCCGGCCATTGCTAAGGAGCCCCGACAGCCCTTACTTAATGAAGCGCTCAGCTGCTAACCCATAGGTCTATGGTTCAAGGCCACCAGTCGCCCCTACGAGACCAAAGTGTCTTCTTCTGCCTGGATGGCCACCAACAAACCAAACGTGGAGCACCAGAGTGGATTCCGATCAGCAGAGCCACCCTGCAAAACCGCCCTGTGGGGGTTCCTGGACAGAAGCAGCCTGCCACATCTCTGCTCCCGGTTGACTTTGATCAGAGCCACCCCAACTCCCGGGGTTTGTTCACAGCCCTATCCCCACTCCCAATTCAGGGGGCCCACTGCCTGAGGACACCACGCACAGTGACATCAGTGGGTGACAACGATTGGTGCCCGCCAATGCCACAGCGCCGACTCTCAGCACCCATCTCAGCTCTCAGAGACAGAGTGGGTCAGGGCAGAGATATTGGTGTTAGGTGCCCGCCATCAGTTCTGACTCACTCACCCTATGAACAGGAGCGCGAACCCTGCCCGGTCCTCGCCAACCTCACCATTGTTCTCCTGCCGAGTCCACTGTTCCAGGCACCATGTCAGCCCACCTCGTCCGGGGCCTTCCTCTTGTCCACTGATCCGCCATGTCTCCAAGCATGACGTCCTCCAGGGACTGGTCTCTCCTGCCAACACGTGTAAAGAACAGGAGACCAGGGGGCAGAGAACCTGCGCTGGCATCTCCGTTCTTTTCAGTTCGTGGACCAGACCTGACGCTCTTTGAGTCTCAGTTTTCCGGGGTGCAAAGAAAGAATACTACTGCCTCCCTAGGAGCCCCCCTGGACAGAACCAGAGGGCCACAAACTACGGCCCGTGGGCCACATTAGGCCCGCAGAGGACATTTAACTGGCCCGCCCGGTGTTTTTGCCACTGCCACTGTCCTGCTTAGCAGCCGACTCATCCAGAGCCCGCAGTGAATTTGTTCATAGTTTTTTTTTTTTTAGAGGGGGGGCATCACTGCCCTCTGGGGGGAATAGGAGGCCCAGCCTTGCTCCTGAAGAGCTGCTGCTGGATTTGAACCAGCCAAACCAGTGTGCCGCAGTCCTGCACACAATCACTAAGCCACCACCGGGACTCAGCCCTGTTTTTGTTTTTTTTTTAAACAACTATATTTCAATGGCCTGAGGGACAGTGAGCCAGTCCCCTGTTTAAAAAGTTTGAGGACCCCTGAAGCAATCCACCGCTGGCCGAAAAGCAGGCGGTTCCCACACACCCAGCCGCGCCACGGAAGAAACGTCTGGCGACCTGCCTGTGAGAGTTCTATGGAGCCGTGGGTAATCTTCTAAGCTGCAGTCCGGGCGCGGCTGTGAGTCGCTGTGCAAACGATGACAAGACCCACGGCCTCCCTCCCAGCCCTGGGTCTGACTAACCCCCGGGCATCACTCAATCAAAGGTTCTGCTTGGTGGTGGGGCTGTCTGCTGGGTCCCAGGGGGAGGGAGGGAGAGCTGCCAGCCCAGGGCTTCCGGTCTGGCTCATGCAAATCGCATGCAAACGCAATGCAAACCCCACGCAAACATGGTCCCATCGCCGGCGTGGGGGCGCGCGGTGACCCCGCGGGCTGTGCCTTGGCGGAGGCCGCTCGGGCGCTGACCGGCAGGCGAGGCGGCCGCTGGCCTGCAGCGCCGTGTCAATGTTTACAGCCGGCCGCCCGCCTGGCGCCCTGCGGCCGCCGCTGGGCGGGGGAATGGAGACTTCGGGCGGGCGGGGTGGCGAGCGCCTGGGTTATTAGGCGCCTACTGTGTGCCGGGAGCACCCCCCCCGCCTCGCCCCGCGGCCCAGCAGAAGACTTCGGGGGCCGCCGGGGGAAGCCCGGGGAGCTGAGCCGGGAGGGGGAGGGGAGGGGATGGGCGAAGAGAGGCGTGGCGGTGGAAAGGCCTGGAGGCGGGACGCGCGGTCGGGGCAGCTGCAGTTCCACGCCGCCTTCTGGCCAGGGAAGCCGGGGCGCCGAGAGGGACAGGCGGTCACTCGAGGACATCAGTGGCTAAGCGACCCAGGTCCCCGCGCCAGACGCAGCTCCAGCCCCGCCCCTGCCCCAACCTTTGTCCCGCAGCGCCCCCTGCCGGGAGTGGCCGCACCCACTCCAGCGACGGCGCCGGTGCCCTGGGAAAGGCTAGGGAACCTTCCTCCCTGCCTCAGGGCCTTTGCACTGGTTGTGCCGCCCGCACCGAGATCCTCAGCCCGGTCAGTCCTACCCGATCTTCAAGTCCCCGCTCCATGATCGGCTTCTCTTCCACGGGGATCTTTCCGATCGTGTTGAGGGGTTCCTTGGGGAATCGTGTCTACTACTTTAGACCATTGGGCGGTTGTTCAAGGTCAGGTCTACACACACACGTCCACCCCGGCTGTGTACCCAGAGCCCCGTTTGCTGATGGACTGACCCTGCCCACGCCCACAGGCCGAGGATGCAGCGCTGGAAGGCGGCGGCCTTGGCCTCGGTGCTCTGCAGCTCCGTGCTCTCTGTCTGGATGTGCCGAGATGGCCTCTTCCTGAGCCAGCGCTTGGGACCCGCCCGGACCCCGCTGCGCCGGCCGCCTCGCACCCTGGACGCCCGGATCGCTCGCCTGGCCCAGTGTAAGCCCCTCCCCTGCCCATGAAGGAGTCCTGCGAGTGCTGTGCGTTTCACGTGGCCCTGCCAACAGCCCCACCAGGGGCTCCTGGAACTTTCTCCTCTAGTCAAGCTTAGGAAACCCACGATTCTACTCAGTCCTATGAGCCTTCTATGAATGGGGTTCAACTGGTCAGAAGGGAGAAAGGGGGTGCATGTGTGTATGTATGTATGTGGACGGCCCAGCAGCATGGCTGCTCACCAAGATTGTATGAACCCACTCAGCTCAAGGCAGAAAGACCTGGCAATCAACTCCCATGTCGATTTCTACCCAGAACCCCCACCGCCTGTCTGCTTGTAACATCACCATTCATGGTGGAACTTGAGTCTGGGGGGGGGTGGGAGAGAATCACCAGGCTTTTTTTAGCAGGAGGAAGGAGGGTGCAAATCCTCCCCCCTCCCCCCAACGGCCTGGCATGTAGTATGGGGGGGGGGGGCGGGGGCAGGACTGGGAACTGTTGTCTCTTGGCTCAACCGTCAGAAGGAATTAAGCTCCGAAGTTGAGGGGGGCCAGATGGAGATTAACTTCGGGCAGCCTGTCTCGGTGCCCCCCCCCTCCGCAGCCTCGCGGGAGGTGGGTGATGGAGGAGGGAAGGGGCGGGTAGGGAGGTTTAAACTTCATGACGCACCAGGGTGCTCAGGGCCTAAGTGGAGCGAGGGCAGGGAGAGATCTTGAGGCAGAGAGAGAAATCAGAGAGCGAGAGGAGAGACCCCTACCCCCAGCCAAGGCCTGGCTGAGACAGGGACCCTGCCCAACTCCTCACGTGCCCCTGCCCAGCAGCAGGTTCCTTGGGGCGCACACACGCACGCGCGCGCACACGTGTCCCTGCCAGCGCGCTGGCGCAGGGCCGGGGCGTGCAGCGGGCAGACGCGTGCGGGGCGCCTGCAGGCGCGGGCCGCCTGAGCCTGCACGTCCACACCCGTCCCGGCGGCCCACACAATCCCTCTTTCTTGTCTTCACAATGGACAAGGGTGGCCCCCCGGCGCGGGTTCCACTTCCGCCCCGCCCCCTACAGACAGAGCCGGTCTCCCCAGGACACTGGGACCCAAGGACCCAGGCGAGGTGGCCCCCCCCTCCCCAACCCCCCTGAGCCCGTGTTCCAGGACCCCAGGCGAAGCACGGAGGGTGGAATTCCAGGCGGCTGGGAGGGTCTCGGCCCAGGGCGGGTGCCTGCCTGTCTGGCTTCCTGTCCTGGGCCAGCCCTGCTGGGGAGGAGGGGGTGGGGGGAATGGCCTCTGATCCCCCAAGCTGCTGGAGTGGCATCGCATCCTGTCCCTTTGTACCCCAGACCCTGTGCACGCAGCCAGCCCACTTTTGGAAGGGACGGAAACGGGACAGAGATACCGCCT
>PVJH01045396.1:0-12418 GCA_004026705.1 Nesogale talazaci
TTGCCCTTGGACAGCACCTCCTGAGAACACTGCTCAGGATACAGATTCCTATGCATTCCATTTCATCTTTGATAACCTGCTTACAGCTACTCTCGTGAGCTGGAAACAAGATTTCGTTGAAATACATATTTTAATTCCCCATTGGCCACTGATGCTGCAAATCTCTTTATGTTCTGTTTTTTCTTTTCCTTTTGCGTCCGATTTATATTATGTGTTTTGCTTTTAGTTTTTTAAATCATTTTATTGGGGACTCTTACAGCTCTTATGACAATCCACACATCCATCCACTGTGTCCAGCACATTTCTACATTTGCTGCCATCATCTTTTTCAAAACATTTCCTTTTTACTTGAGTTCTCAGTATCAGCTCCTCATTTTGTCCCCCCTCCCCTCCCCTCCTTCCCTCATGAACTCTTGGTATTTTAGAAATTATCATTAATTTTTCGTGTTTTACGTAATAGCCAAGGCCTCTGATCTGTCTTTGCGGCCTTTGATGAGGACCTTCATGGGCAGTTGCTGCACCATGCTGAGCAGATTGAGCTGGGAGGCCTGCTGCACTAGGCGCTGCACCTCCTCTGACAGACAGCTCAGATGCCTTCATCTGAGGTGGCGGTAGGGGTGGGGGAGCCAGACGACATGGCTCCCCTGAATCCAGCCACCTTCAGGGAGGTCATTCCGGGCTGCCTGCTGGTCTGCCAGAGTCACAGGCACAGCCGGGAGATTCGGCATGGGCACCATGGGAATGGGAATGCCATCAAGATTCCTGAGAGTGGCTGCTGGGGGATTCAGGCTACTGTCACTGGTGTCACTGCTGGAGCCCCAAGATGGGGAAGCAGACCTTGGATGGAGGAGGATTGGGGCGGCAGCAGCATCAGGATTGTAGCCAAAGAGCGAGGAACTGTACCTGGGCCACTGGTGCTCCCTGTGGTTGCCTGCGATGATGGATTGGAGCTTAAGGGTTTTCTTGTTGTTGTTGTTGTTGTTGTTGTTGTTGTTTTTTCACAGTAATAGGCCCACAGATACTACATGTACTGGGTCCTCAGGGTGAAGATAGCAATGGTGATGGACGTAGGCAGGTTGTGGCCCTCGGAGATTTCCCTGTATATCTTCTTGATGTCCACCAGGCCCCCCTTCCCGTCACCAGTTTGTACAGCTTGTACAGCATGGACAGGTCCAGGATCCGCTTGACCCTGATGGATATTTGGTTGATGGGGGTCCCCTCTTTGACATAAAGGGTAGAGATCATCCAGGAACTCTTTCCTTCCAGGATCATTTTCCAACTCATACAAGTTGGCAAAATCTCGAGAGCTCTCTGGTGCCCGGTCTCCATCGCTTCATCACTCCAGGCCCAAGTGCCATTCTGCTTGAGCTGCTCATCCAGATTCCTGCTGGGCTGTCCAGCTGTGGTGGCTGCAGGCAGGGCCTTGAAAGCATCTCTGGATGGTCTTCTTTGCACTAGGGTTTATGAGGGGGAACCCCAGTGCTTCCTTACATGGAAGGATTTAGAAACTGTCCCTCTTTCTCAGCCAGCTTTGTATCCTCATCACTCCCATCCTCCAAGCTTCCTTCCTCTTCCTCAGCTCTGAGCTCATGCTGCTTCATTAAAAACCCAGGGCATGACAGTGGCTGGGGGAACTCCGGCTAAGGAACCCAAGGCAGGGGTGGCAGGCTACCTTTCAGGTTGCAAGGAGAAAGGAGACTGGGTTGTAGGCATACGAGAACTGGGTATCTCTCATCTGCTTACCCTGCTTCTCCCACGCATGCATTTGCAAGGCAGCCAGATGTGGCGGTGGGGGTAGCAGTGTGAGCCACAGCTGCCGATGCTTTGCTATTGCTGCTGCAGTGGCTTCTCTTGGCCTGGAAATTGAAGGGGCCGGCTTACAAATTTTCATGGTTGCCTTTAGTCTTCAATCAGTGAAACAAGGGAGGATTCCCACAGGACAGATATCTATTTTCCTAATGGTTCTAGGGAAGATATCATGGGGGGAAGATGTTGACAGGATTATAGGAGTCAGGTGTAAGTGTTCACAGAACTGGACATGGCCTGGAACCATTAGGGTGTCCAATTCTGCAACTGGTCATTCCTGTCAAATCATCAGCGCCCTGTAGGGGTGAGCATGTTCTTTGATATGAAGAATTGTCATTCTAGTTGTAACCTCATGTGCTTGTATCATAAGTAAACTAAAATCTGGAACCAGTCATTCATCAAATTAGCAACAAAATGTACCACTTCATAGGGTCCAACATTCATTTTCATCTTGTTAGGTTCTTATCAGTTCAGTCCTAATGATCCCAAGTTAAATCACTCATGATCTACTAGAAACAGTTCAAATCCCTTTAGAGGCAGCCCATACATTTGAAGAAACTTCCTTTAAACTGATTGGATCCAGGCTCCGATCTAAGGAAGTATGTTATATCTCACAATAATCTTCTGCCTTTCCTGATTTCTTGGTTTGAACTCTCTTTGTTAGTACAGAGAAATTGGACTGATATTTAATATTTTGATCTTGAACCCTGCCATTTTGCTGAGTCTTTCACTTAGTTCAATTTCTTTGCAGTCTTCAGATAGGATCATGTCAGCTGAAATAGAGTTTTACTCCTTCTTTGATGATTTGGATGTCCTAACTTTCACTTCTTTCCATATAGCTCTAAGACTTCCAGCACAATATCGAATAAGAGATAAATAAAAAAGAAAATGCCCAATATTGAATAAGAGGTAAACAAAAGAAAGTGCCCTATCCTTTGTGTTGATGTCTGGGTGTAATAGAGGAACAAATTCATAGACACACTCATATGCTTATAAGAAAGAAGTTTCTATTGAGAGCAATTGAATATTGAGAAAACATTCCAGGCCATTCCAAATCAGTCCATAAGTCCACTACTAGTCCATATGCCCAATGCCAGTCTATAAAATCCTCTTCAGACTCAAGAAGCACATGCAATAATGCCAAATGCAAGAAGATCACAGGTCAGTAGGTTGGAAGTCTTCTGGATCCAGTGACAGTTTAAGCATCTTAGTGCTGGCAAGGGTCTTAAAGTGGCTTCTCTGGCTCCAGCGATCTGATTGCATGAGAGTAGGTCCATGTGGCTTCTCCAGCTCCTAGAACTGGATCAGGTAGGTCCATGGTTCTTCTCCTCAGCGATGTCTTGCAGGAAGTCAACCTTATCAGTAGAGATTCACCAAAGGAGTGAGTTTCTCATGCTTACAAGGAGGAAAATGACAGGAGTTCACAGAATTCTTACAGAGTCCTCATTGCCTATGACCCAATTGACAGACTAGACTCTACCCCTTCACTCTTCATCCCCCCAAGTCCCACCTGTCACCCAATTATGTAACTACCACAGTTGGTAATCACAAGGTCAGTGGTTTGAACCCTCCAGTTGCTCCACAAGAAAGAGGAGACTGTCTGGTCTCACAAAGATTTAAAGTCCCAGAAACCCAAAACAGCAGTTCCATTTCTTGCTTTTTTTAAGAATCATTTTATTGGGGGCTCATACAACTTTTAACACAATTCATTCATCCTTCCATCATAGGTCAAGCACATTTGTACTTTCGTTGCCCTCAACATCTCAGAATATTTGCCATTAAAGTCTGTGGTATCCAGCTCCTCATTTTCCCCCTTCATCCCCACTCCTTTCTCCCTCATGAGCCCTTGATAATTTATAAGTTATTATTACTTTGCCATATCTTACTGTCCGATGTCTCCCTTCACCTACTTCAGAGAAGAGGCTATATCCTTATAATCCATTTCCCCTTTCTAACCCACCTTTTCTTCTCTCCACCCTCCCGGTATCGCTACTCTCACTGAAGGGATCATCTGTCGTGGATTCCCTGTGTTTCCAGTTCCCATCTGTACCAGTGTACATCTTCTGGTCTAGCAGGATTTGTAATGTAGAATTGGGATCAAGATAGTGGGGAGGAGGAAGCATTGAAGAACTAGCGGAAAGTTGTATGCTTCATCATTGCTACATTGCACCCTGACTGGTTCATCTCCTCCCTGCGATCCTTCCATAAGGGAATGTCCATTATTTACAGATGGGCTTTGGGTCCCAAACCTGTATTCCCCCTTATTTGCAATGGTATAATTTTCAAAGAGCAGTCCCATTTCTACAGGGTCAGCATGAGTTGGAATCCACTTGATAGCAATGAGATTGGTTATTTTAGCTTTAGTAAAAGCTTCCTTGTTTGATTACATTCACAAGGTGAATATTTTCAGTTTCTCTCCATTGACAGTTATGATGATCATTGACTTGGCATGTACACCCTTTACAATGCTAAGGTATTTTCCCTCTATTCATAATTTGTTGAGTGTTTTTTGGGATTGGGTATTTTGTCAGATGTCTTTTCTTCATCGATTGATATAATCAAAAGGTTATTTTCTTTATTGTATTTTTAATGGCATTCATTGAATTTTTTAACGTAGCCATCTTTACATATTTATTAGGAATCTCACTTGGTCATGATATATTGTTTCTTGAACATATTATTAGATTCTATTGGATAGATATGAATTCCACTTGGTCATGATGTATTGCTAATTGAATGTATTGTTAGATTCTATTGGGTAGAATTTTGTTGAAAATTTTTACATTTGATCTCATGAGGGATACTAGTCTATACTTTTCTAGTGATGTTGCTGAACAATTTTGGTATGAGGGTTGTGTTCACTTCATAAAATGAATTAAAGAGTTTTCCATCTTTTTCCATATTCTAGAATAATTTGAGCTGAATTAATCTGAGATCACTGAATGATGAAATTCACTGAAGTTGCCTTGGTTCAGACTACTTTTGTTGGTAGGTTTAAAATGATCAGATTAATTTACTTTTTTGTTATAGGTTTGATAGATTTTCAGCTTTAGTTTGTACTAGTTTTGGTAGTGTGTTTTGGGATAGAACAACTCTTTGAAAAATAGTAGTAAGATGAAGAACAGAATTAAAATCTTTGAAAAACAGCAAAAGCCATATTTAGAGGGAAATTTATAGCAAAATGTACAGGTCACAAGAGAAGAAAAAACTAACACCAACAGTTTCAAAAAATTAAAACTGAATTAGAGGATATACCCACAACAAATATCTATGCACCCAAAGATTTTGATATATTGTGTTTTAAATCTCATGTGATCCAGGAAATGTTAAGACTTCTTTTATAATCCTGTAGTCTATAAGCAAAGTGTTATTCAATTTCCACGTATTTGATTTTTATCTTAATGTTGTGGATTTCCAATTTAATAACATTGTAATCTGAGGTATTTATAGTATCTCAATCATTTAAAATTCTCTCAAGGTATGCTTTATGTCCTAATATATGACTATTCTTAAGAACATTCCATGTGCACTGGAAAAAATCACACCAACTTGACCAAAATTAAACTAGTTTTAAAACAGAGCATCAACAATAGTAGTCAATCGCCTGAGATTAGTGTACATGACAGTGCATCTCAGAATCCAAGCCAATTACAGAAAGCACAAGCCAACTATCCAAAGTTCAACAAAACTACAAGACTTACAATAAGGAATAAGCAATCAATTGGTACTGAAAGACAGATACAAATTAAATAGATGGAGCAGTATAATTATAAAATTTTCAAATTAAGGACAGATAAACTTTGGAAAAATTAATAAATCAAAGTATAAACTCAAAGAAAAATAATGAACTTAATCAAGATTTATAAGAGGAGACTCAACGATTTAGTAAACACAAAAGCAGTAGCAATAAAGAAAATGACAAGAAAATTCATGAGCTAAATAAAGTCCTTACATAAAATTTGGGGAATATAAAAACTAGTGATATCACAAAAAATAAATATGACACAGCAAAATCATAGCAGTAAATTTAAGCTTATCAATAAGGACACTGAATATAAATGAATTAAATGAATCATTCAAGAGACAAAGAGTAGCAGGATAGATAGAAGTAAGGCCCATCAGAGCTAGAAACACAGGGGACTCGGGGTGGATGAGCCCCTCGGGGTCATTGGTGGGAGAGGAGTTGCTGGATGGGTGGAGGGAGGGTAGGGTGGAGAGAGGAAGCCAGCTGTGGGGATCTTCAGACTGTCTTGTATCTGGAGGAGGGACGTAGGGAGGAGTGGGCAAGGGGAGATGTCGGGCAGTGTAAGATATGACAAGACAATAATGATTGCAGAGTAATGAGGATGGGGGGAGGGGGAAAGATGGAGGGGGAAGGAAGAGAGGCTCATATCAAGGGCACAAGTGGAAAGGCAGATGTGGGCAGAATGTTGACAAGGACAGGCAAGTGGGGGTGCTTGGCACAGTATATGTAACTATGTATTGAACTATATATGATGAAAAGCGATGTATGAGCACCCAATAAAATGATTAAATATTTTAAAAAATCAATCAATCAATCAATCAAAAAAAGAAATAAGGTCCATTAATATTCTATGTATGAGAAAAATACCTCACACAAGGCAGAAAATCTATGAATAATTAAAGGAATATATGTGTGTATATATATATATCAAGCTAAAGGCAATCAAAAAAAGAGTAGGCACAACAATATTAATTTTTGGAAGGTAGAGTTGAAGACAAAAAACAGCATAAGAAACAAAGAGGGACATTATGAAATGATCAATGGGTCTACTGAATTAGAGGATATACCCACAACAAATATCTGTGCACCCAAATAAAGAATCTTAATGTGCATTAATCAAACTGTTCCAAAACTAAAGAAATAGGAATCTCTGCAATAATAACCAGAGACTTTGGTATACTGCTTCCAGTGAGGGATAGAACAAGTCTTTGAAAAATAGTAGTAAGATGAAGAACAGAATTAAACAATACAAAATCAACAAACTTGGCCTCATAGATATATGTAGAACACTTGGCTCAATAACAAGACAATGTACATTTTTTCCAGTGCACATGAATGTTCTTAAGAATAGTCATATATTAGGACATAAAGCATACCTTGAGAGAATTTTAAATGATTGAGATACTATAAATACCTCAGATTACAATGTTATTAAATTGGAAATCCACAACATTAAGATAAAAATCAAACACGTGGAAATTGAATAACACTTTGCTTATAGACTACAGGATTATAAAAGAAGTCTTAACATTTCCTGAATCACATGAGATTTAAAACACAATATATCAAAATCTTTGAAAAACAGCAAAAGCCATATTTAGAGGGAAATTTATAGCAAAATGTACAGGTCACAAGAGAAGAAAAAACTAACACCAACAGTTTCAAAAAATTAGATAAATGCCAGAAAAATAAACCTAGACTTATCTGTAGAAAAGAAGTAATAAAGACAAAAGCAGAAACCAAAGGAAACAGACAAGCAATGGAAAGACTCAATATAAGAGGTTGTTCTTTGAAAATATTAACAAAAAGAACAGAACCCTGGCAAATATAACAAAGAAATGAAGACTGTTCAAATAGCACATGTAAGATATGAAAGGGGTGGTATCAAAACAGAACCAATGGAAATTAAAGGATAATAACAATACTGTAAAGAATTGTACCCCAATAAATTCCAAAGCTTAGAAAAATGAGCACATTTCTCAAAACACACTACCAAAACTAGTACAAACTAAAGCTGAAAATCTATCAAACCTATAACAAAAAAGTAAATTAACCTGATCGTTTTAAACCTACCAACAAAAGTAGTCTGAACCAAGGCAACTTCAGTGAATTTCATCATTCAGTGATCTCAGATTAATTCAGCTCCAATTATTCTAGAATATGGAAAAAGATGGAAAACTCTTTAATTCATTTTATGAAGTGAACACAACCCTCATACCAAAATTGTTCAGCAACATCACTAGAGAAGTATAGACTAGTATCCTTCATGAGATCAAATGTAAAAATTTTCAACAAAATTCTACCCAATAGAATCTAACAATACATTCAATTAGCAATACATCATGACCAAGTGGAATTCATATCTATCCAATAGAATCTAATAATATGTTCAAGAAACAATATATCATGACCAAGTGAGATTCCTAATAAATATGTAAAGATGGCTACGTTAAAAAATTCAATGAATGCCATTAAAAATACAATAAAGAAAATAACCTTGTGATTATATCAATCGATGAAGAAAAGACATCTGACAAAATACCCAATCCCAAAAAACACTCAACAAATTATGAATAGAGGGAAAATACCTCAGCATTGTAAAGGGTGTACATGCCAAGTCAATGATCATCATAACTGTCAATGGAGAGAAACTGAAAATATTCACCTTGTGAATGTAATCAAACAAGGAAGCTTTTACTAAAGCTAAAATAACCAATCTCATTGCTATCAAGTGGATTCCAACTCATGCTGACCCTGTAGAAATGGGACTGCTCTTTGAAAATTATACCATTGCAAATAAGGGGGAATACAGGTTTGGGACCCAAAGCCCATCTGTAAATAATGGACATCCCCTTATGGAAGGATCGCAGGGAGGAGATGAACCAGTCAGGGTGCAATGTAGCAATGATGAAGCATACAACTTTCCGCTAGTTCTTCAATGCTTCCTCCTCCCCACTATCTTGATCCCAATTCTACCTTACAAATCCTGCTAGACCAGAAGATGTACACTGGTACAGATAGGAACTGGAAACACAGGGAATCCACGACAGATGATCCCCTCAGTGAGAGTAGCGATACCGGGAGGGTGGAGAGAAGAAAAGGTGGGTTAGAAAGGGGGAATGGATTATAAGGATATAGCCTCTTCTCTGAAGTAGGTGAAGGGAGACATCGGACAGTAAGATATGGCAAAGTAATAATAACTTATAAATTATCAAGGGCTCATGAGGGAGAAGGGAGTGGGGATGAAGGGGGAAAATGAGGAGCTGGATACCACAGACTTTAATGGCAAATATTCTGAGATGTTGAGGGCAACGAAAGTACAAATGTGCTTGACCTATGATGGAAGGATGAATGAATTGTGTTAAAAGTTGTATGAGCCCCCAATAAAATGATTCTTAAAAAAAGAAAGAAATGGAACTGCTGTTTTGGGTTTCTGGGACTTTAAATCTTTGTGAGACCAGACAGTCTCCTCTTTCTTGTGGAGCAACTGGAGGGTTCAAACCACTGACCTTGTGATTACCAACTGTGGTAGTTACATAATTGGGTGACAGGTGGGACTGGGGGGGATGAAGAGTGAAGGGGTAGAGTCTAGTCTGTCAATTGGGTCATAGGCAATGAGGACTCTGTAAGAATTCTGTGAACTCCTGTCATTTTCCTCCTTGTAAGCATGAGAAACTCACTCCTTTGGTGAATCTCTACTGATAAGGTTGACTTCCTGCAAGACATCGCTGAGGAGAAGAACCATGGACCTACCTGATCCAGTTCTAGGAGCTGGAGAAGCCACATGGACCTACTCTCATGCAATCAGATCGCTGGAGTCAGAGAAGCCACTTTAAGACCCTTGCCAGCACTAAGATGCTTAAACTGTCACTGGATCCAGAAGACTTCCAACCTACTGACCTGTGATCTTCTTGCATTTGGCATTATTGCATGTGCTTCTTGAGTCTGAAGAGGATTTTATAGACTGGCATTGGGCATATGGGCTAGTAGTGGACTTATGGACTGATTTGGAATGGCCTGGAATGTTTTCTTAATATTCAATTGCTCTCAATAGAAACTTCTTTCTTATAAGCATATGAGTGTGTCTATGAATTTGTTCCTCTATTACACCCAGACATCAACACAAAGGATAGGGCACTTTCTTTTGTTTACCTCTTATTCAATATTGGGCATTTTCTTTTTTATTTATCTCTTATTCGATATTGTGCTGGAAGTCTTAGAGCTATACGGAAAGAAGTGAAAGTTAGGACATCCAAATCATCAAAGAAGGAGTAAAACTCTATTTCAGCTGACATGATCCTATCTGAAGACTGCAAAGAAATTGAACTAACTGAAAGGCTCAGCAAAATGGCAGGGCTCAAGATCAAAATATTAAAAATCAGTCCAATTTCTCTGTACTAACAAAGAGAGTTCAAACCAAGAAATCAGGAAAGGCAGAAGATTATTGTGAGATATAACATACTTCCTTAGATCGGAGCCTGGATCCAATCAGTTGAAAGGAAGTTTCTTTAGATGTATGGGCTGCCTCTAAAGGGATTTGAACTGTTTCTAGTAGATCATGAGTGATTTCACTTGGGATTATTAGGACTGAACTGATAAGAACCTAACAAGATGAAAATGGACGTTGGACCCTATGAAGTGGTACATTTTGTTGCTAATTTGATGAATGACTGGTTCCAGATTTTAGTTTACTTATGATACAAGCACATGAGGTTACAACTAGAATGACAATTTTTCATATCAAAGAACACGCTCACCCCCATAGGGCGCTGATGATTTGACAGGAATGACCAGTTGCAGAATTGGACACCCTAATGGTTCCAGGCCATGTGCAGTTCTGTGAACACTTACACCTGACTCCTATAATCCTGTCAACATCTTCCCCCCATGATATCTTCCCTAGAACCATTAAGAAAATAGATATCTGTCCTGTGGGAATCCTCCCTTGTTTCACTGATTGAAGACTAAAGGCAACCATGAAAATTTGTAAGCCGGCCCCTTCAATTTCCAGGCCAAGAGAAGCCACTGCAGCAGCAATAGCAAAGCATCGGCAGCTGTGGCTCACACTGCTACCCCCACCGCCACATCTGGCTGCCTTGCAAATGGATGTGTGGGAGAAGCAGGGTAAGCAGATGAGAGATACCCAGTTCTCGTATGCCTACAACCCAGTCTCCTTTCTCCTTGCAACCTGAAAGGTAGCCTGCCACCCCTGCCTTGGGTTCCTTAGCCGGAGTTCCCCCAGCCACTGTCATGCCCTGGGTTTTTAATGAAGCAGCATGAGCTCAGAGCTGAGGAAGAGGAAGGAAGCTTGGAGGATGGGAGTGATGAGGATACAAAGCTGGCTGAGAAAGAGGGACAGTTTCTAAATCCTTCCATGTAAGGAAGCACTGGGGTTCCCCCTCATAAACCCTAGTGCAAAGAAGACCATCCAGAGATGCTTTCAAGGCCCTGCCTGCAGCCACCACAGCTGGACAGCCCAGCAGGAATCTGGATGAGCAGCTCAAGCAGAATGGCACTTGGGCCTGGAGTGATGAAGCGATGGAGACCGGGCACCAGAGAGCTCTCGAGATTTTGCCAACTTGTATGAGTTGGAAAATGATCCTGGAAGGAAAGAGTTCCTGGATGATCTCTACCCTTTATGTCAAAGAGGGGACCCCCATCAACCAAATATCCATCAGGGTCAAGCGGATCCTGGACCTGTCCATGCTGTACAAGCTGTACAAACTGGTGACGGGAAGGGGGGCCTGGTGGACATCAAGAAGATATACAGGGAAATCTCCGAGGGCCACAACCTGCCTACGTCCATCACCATTGCTATCTTCACCCTGAGGACCCAGTACATGTAGTATCTGTGGGCCTATTACTGTGAAAAAACAACAACAACAACAACAACAACAACAACAAGAAAACCCTTAAGCTCCAATCCATCATCGCAGGCAACCACAGGGAGCACCAGTGGCCCAGGTACAGTTCCTCGCTCTTTGGCTACAATCCTGATGCTGCTGCCGCCCCAATCCTCCTCCATCCAAGGTCTGCTTCCCCATCTTGGGGCTCCAGCAGTGACACCAGTGACAGTAGCCTGAATCCCCCAGCAGCCACTCTCAGGAATCTTGATGGCATTCCCATTCCCATGGTGCCCATGCCGAATCTCCCGGCTGTGCCTGTGACTCTGGCAGACCAGCAGGCAGCCCGGAATGACCTCCCTGAAGGTGGCTGGATTCAGGGGAGCCATGTCGTCTGGCTCCCCCACCCCTACCGCCACCTCAGATGAAGGCATCTGAGCTGTCTGTCAGAGGAGGTGCAGCGCCTAGTGCAGCAGGCCTCCCAGCTCAATCTGCTCAGCATGGTGCAGCAACTGCCCATGAAGGTCCTCATCAAAGGCCGCAAAGACAGATCAGAGGCCTTGGCTATTACGTAAAACACGAAAAATTAATGATAATTTCTAAAATACCAAGAGTTCATGAGGGAAGGAGGGGAGGGGAGGGGGGACAAAATGAGGAGCTGATACTGAGAACTCAAGTAAAAAGGAAATGTTTTGAAAAAGATGATGGCAGCAAATGTAGAAATGTGCTGGACACAGTGGATGGATGTGTGGATTGTCATAAGAGCTGTAAGAGTCCCCAATAAAATGATTTAAAAAACTAAAAGCAAAACACATAATATAAATCGGACGCAAAAGGAAAAGAAAAAACAGAACATAAAGAGATTTGCAGCATCAGTGGCCAATGGGGAATTAAAATATGTATTTCAACGAAATCTTGTTTCCAGCTCACGAGAGTAGCTGTAAGCAGGTTATCAAAGATGAAATGGAATGCATAGGAATCTGTATCCTGAGCAGTGTTCTCAGGAGGTGCTGTCCAAGGGCAA
>PVJH01045397.1:0-12556 GCA_004026705.1 Nesogale talazaci
CCCCCTTCTTCCCCTCCCTCGTCCATCCCATGCCCCAGGCACCCTTGTTTTCCCCTCCTATAATAGTTGCTTCTTCTGCAGGTAAAGCTGTTATCAATCTGAACCATTTCTATCAAGGGTTCTAGCTCTGTCCTTTGACATTTCTTATTAGTATTACTCTTCAATCTTTCTTTGTAGGTATCAAGAAAGCCACCACTATTTTCTTCCTAGCACTTCATTGTTTGTAATCAGTCGTTCTGAAGGTCATTCCTTACCAACGTAAAATGAGATTCACTACATCCGTCATCTGTGGATATAGTCTATTGAGGCAACTGATGATCAGAACAATTCCCATTTTAAATGGCTCCTTCTTTTCTTTTTCCTTCCCTTCTATTTTCTTTCTTCACTCAGTGAACAAGTTATATGTGCATATCATGTGACTCCATTTTTTGTAGAACGGTCCCAGTGGTTGCTATTGGCAGAAACGATAGCTAGGCTATCTAAAAATAGGAAGACCCTTCTATAGTCATAGAGAAATATTGTCTTCGTCCATTACTGAAAGCAGCTATCTCACGAGCAAAAACTAACCAGATGGTTGCATTTGCAGATCCATCAGCCTCTGCCAGAATCGGCCTGCATAAGTGACTGCATTGGCATTATCCACTCCTTCCCTGACGAAGATTCTCCAGAGCTCTTAGGGATCCACCCTGAGGCCACCAGGAGCTACCTGGTGACCCAGGGCCAGGAGTTCATTGAAACGCTCATTGACATGCAATCAAGAGCTGCCATGCCCAGGCTCACCATCAGGTAAGGGCATGCGAGGAAGAAAGGATTAGTCAAAAATTATGAAGCATTCCTATGAAGAGCTACAATATAAAACGTATAGCACAGTATAGTTAACATTGGAGTGAATAAACTTTTATCTGCCAAAGGCCACTTGGATATTCATAACATCATTCTCATACCACACTGGTCAACCATTTAATTAACTCACCCCTAATGTAACGGCTGGGGTAGCTTCCCTTTGGTGAGGCGGGCGATGGGAGCTGGTTTTGAGGAGGAGTTTCGAGCCTTATACTACCCAAGGGCTGATGTTCCCCACCCCCAAACCCACCCCCACCCCCATCTCAGGTCTATATGATGGAGAAGTCAAATTCTCCAGATACAGAGAAACAGGTGTAGAGACTACAGGTGAGCCCGTGTCTAATCACCACGTCTCTGATAGACCAGCATGATGTAGGCTCTCAGGAAATCTTTGTTGAGTTCTGGATTGCATCATACATAACGAATGGTATTTTTCCATTGGGTTTGTTTACATGTAATATATATATATATATATATATATACACTCCACTGGGATGGAGGTTCAATATATATATATGTATATATATATATATATATACACTTCTATCAGGCAGACCAAGATGGCCATCAAAAGTTAAAGGACAGTGTGGTCCGGAAGGAAGACCCCTGTATTGTGGTGACTGTACCTCTTCCGAGGTCACTGGAGAGTGTAGAATCATTATCTTTATTCAGAAATAGGGATGGGGCTGAGCCCCAGTGGCGTAGTGGTTGTGCGCGGGACTGCGGCCCACTGGGATGGAGGTTCAATTCCAGCTCCATGGAGCAAAGGCTGGGCCTCCTATTCCCACCACCTGAGGGCAGTGATGCCCCCCCCAAAAAAAAAAAGAAATAGGGATGATGATGCCTGTCTACCGAACCAGACTGTTGTAAGCTACAAGTAATGGCACACATATCACCCATGTTCCCAGGTCTCCTTAACCTGTAACTGTAAATCGAGGTCATGTCTGAATGTGCTACTCATTCTCTGGATGTCAAGATAATTAAACTCTTGTTTACTTTCTCTCTGCTATGTATAAGGAAAACTGCACACACAAGGAAAGAAGAGTCACCAGTGGGAAACCCTGCAGTCCAGCCCTGGAATACCAGGCTGGATTTTCTGCTGGCCCTGAATTTCTAAAGAGTAATCCTATAGTGTTTATATTAACCCCGTATGCTACTGAGAAGTGAGCTGATTCTAAAGGGATGGCTTTAATAAACACACTACATGCACACTTGCCCCCCCCCCCCACCGGTCACCTGGGGAGGCTATGATCACTGCAGTTCTGCTCACTCACGTCCACTGAGAGACTAGTGCCACCTTCAACTCGCTGTCTCCATTGGGAGTCAATCTTTGCCCTTGGAAGATTAGTTTGATTTTTTTTAATCTTCTAAATAAATTGAAACCACCTTGGGCTCATTCGACTGAATAACCCTATTTGGGAGTCAAAAGAATGCGGTCACAAAATAAGGAGGCATTTTATTTTACGTGGTTGACAAGCAGCTCAGAAGTAGCACTGCTAGACTCAACATGCAGCTGTTGCTATTCGGGGGGGGGGGGGGGGGGGGGGGGGGGGGGGGGGGGGGGGGGGAACCTGCGGGCCACAGCGCTGCTCTGATGTCACAGGCCCAGAATGGACACCACAACACGGAACAATAGCGGCACTGTTTCCTTAAAAGGGTGGCATTGATCTGGTTGTGTGAAGCCTGCCATGGTCACAGAAAATCATTCCTCACTTTCTGCTCATCCGCCACTGCTCTGAGGACGTCCCACACGTTCCCGGGCCCCAGAATCCTTCGCTTTTTTTAAAGGATCTCAAGATCTCTCCAGCCTTACAGTGCTAAGACTTTGCTCCGCACGCCACCTCCCGCTGACCTCTGCCACACCCACAGGAGTGAGTGCATGGCCAGTGGGAGGAATTCTTTGTGTAGGCCAAGAGCAACTTGACAGGCAGTTGGCAAACTCTCAGTCAAGTTGACCACGTTCTCTCCAGCCGTCTCCTTTTTTTTGTAATTCTGTCCTGCTACTTCCTTCTCACCCATACTTCAGATCAGCAGTTCTCAAATTGTGGGTCGCCACCACTGTGGGGGCCAAGAGGCCCTTTCACAGGGGTTGTCCAAGACCATCGGAAAACACGTCTTTCGGGTGACCTTAGGAACTGAGACATCCTCCTCGATCCCTCTCCAGGTCCACATGCAGATGCACCCACATACGAACACCCAGCGTGACGACTGCTGCCCTTGCTGCACCAGGCTTCACGACAAAATCTCATTGATTTGTAATTAGAAATGTTTCACAATATATAATGACATATTGTTTTGTCATGAATCACTATGCTTTAATGATGCTCAATTTGTAACAATGAAAATACATCCTGCGGCCTGAGCCCCGGTGGCGTCGTGGTTGTGCGCGGGACGGCGGCCCACTGGGACGGAGGTTCAATTCCAGCAGTGGGGCGGGGCCTCCTACTCCCACCACCGGAGAGCAGGGATGCCCCCCCCCCAAAAAAAAAAGAAAAAAATACATCCTGCATCTAGCAGCAGCTCTCCAGGAGTAAGGCTGGGCCTCCCACTCCCACCTGAGGACAGTGATGCCACCCACCCCCCAATAAAAAAAAGAAAATACATCCTGCATATCAGACATTTACATTATGATTCATAAAAGTAGCACAATTGTGGTGGATTTATAAATTCCTGAGCAATAAAAAAAGTAGCACAATTATAGTTATGAGTAGCAACAAAAATAATTTTATGGGGAACTATATTAAAGGGTCCCAGCATTAGGAAGGTTGAGAACAACTGCTTCAGATGATGTACATCATACAAGGAAATCTGAAGGAAAAAACATGAGATGCTATGTTTCCTTACATTGTCTAGAATGTATTGTACTCTTTCCCCCATCTGAAAAAAGAGGTAAGTATTATGGTGTCTTTTTTTTTTTTAGGCATCACTGCCCTCAGGTGGTGGGAAGAGGAGGCCCAGCCTTTGCTCCATGGAGCTGGAATTGAACCTCCGTCCCAGTGGGCCGCAGTCCCGCGCACAACCACTACGCCACCAGGGCTCAGCCCCAGGACTATGGTTTCTAAGAAGCCTTCCCTTGAAGCAATGGACTTTCAGAATGGATGTAGTAAGAGAGCCTTCCTGCCTTTGACAAGTCTTACTCTCACTCTTTTGCTTTCTTTTCAGTCGTGAGCAGAGTAATGAGAAGCTAGTGATGGAAATTCTATCTGACATGCTGAAGCGGCTGCCCCTGACTGTAGAGAAAGAAGACAGCTCTGGCACGATAAACACGTTAAAAAGCATGATGTCAAGCCCCACATGGGAGTTTCTTACTATCAATGTCAAAGGTGAGCAGGAGGCATGAGCTTACTGCCTCCCTTGGACCTACTCAGGGAGGGGCTTTAGTGTCAGGGGAAAGGTATATTAAAGATAGAAGTAATGTCCTTAATGTGACAGAAGTAAAAAGAGTACAATCTCAAGTAGGAAAAAATGTTTTGAAAATGATAATGAAGACATATGTACAAATGTGCTTGACACAATGGGTGGATGGATTGTGATAAGAGCTTTAAGAGTCCCCAATAAAAGTATTTTTAAGATAATAATATAATTTTTAAAGACTAAAATTGAGAAAGAAAGATGATTTTGATGAGGAACACTATCTGGACCAAAAGTGAATAAATAATAAAATTAGGAAACCAGAAAGGAATAACTTGGCATGGAAGATTCCAAGGAGTGTCCAGTCCTTGTTTTCTGCCTCTTCACCTGCTGGGAGCAGCGTCTGGGGCAGTGAGGTGTAGATGGGTCAGGAGTCAGAGGACAGAGGGCAGAACCGGGAGAGCGAGGGAAGCCTGGTTTCATAGCATTGGTTCTGTGCTCAGCACTGAGAGGTTGGCTAGCTGGACTATCATAATTCTCACAGTTACATTTTCAACCCCGGCTTCAAAAAAAATAAAATAAAAATAATTTTTAAAAATGTTTTCAACCGCAATTTTTCACCTTTGTCTAAAGCTACACTTTAAAGCTAAGTGGTGAACAATAGTATATCAAAATAGCACTATTCGGTTGTTTTTTTTTGGGGGGGGGCATCACTGCTCTCCGGTGGTGGGAGTAGGAGGCCCAGCCCCACTGCTGGAATTGAACCTCCGTCCCAGTGGGCCGCAGTCCCGCGCACAACCACTACGCCACCAGGGCTCAGCCCTAAAATAGCATTCTTCTTAAGATTAGACTAAGGGTTGGTAGACCGGGGGTTGTGGATCAAACGGAGCCCACCATTGGTTATTGTACAAACTAAAATGATTTCTACATTTGTTAATGGTTGAAAAAGATCAAAAGGAGAATCATATTTTATAATAGATGATAGTTATATGAAATTCAAAGTCGAGCACACATAAATAAAGCTGAACTGAATTGTGGCCAGCATCATACATGTAGGGTCTCAAGGAGACCTTGTGGTTTATTGGGCTACACATTGAACTGCTAACTACAAGGTCTATGGTTCAAACCCTCCATTTGCCCTGTGGGAGTGAGGCTGTCTGCTCCTAAAAAGCTGTCATCTCAGAAACCCAAAGGGCAGTTCTCCGCTGTGCTGTAGGGGCATCTGAATGAGGCTGGGTGGACTTGATGGCCCTGGGTCACAGCTACATTCACACTGCAAAGGCAGACTTCAGTCATGGGCACAGAGTGTGTGGCCCACGAAGCCTAAAGGATTCACTATCTAGCCTTTTACTGAAAATGATGACCCACCCATCGTCTAGACACTTAAAATTTGTTTAACTTCCTAAGCTTGTATCACTCCTTACAAACCTCCTATTCGGGAGTAAAAATTGTGGAACAATTGTATTTATATCTCTTTTTTTTTTTCATTCTTTAAATCTAGACCATGATCCCCTTATCCATTGTGTCTTGCTAACCTTTTTGATACAAGAAATTGGACGATTTGATACATTATTATCTGTCATACATGAGTCTTTGAAAAATCTGCATCTTGCTATAAAAGGAGAGATTATCCTCACTGAAGATCTGGAGGATATCTATGATTCCTTTCTTAAAACAAGGGTGCCGACATTGTGGCAGGTAAGCAGTGATTGTTTCCTACTTACTTGCTTGAATGAAATAGATATCCAGGTTCAAGGAGATAGTAAGCTATAACCCACATGGCGAACTCTCATAATACTTTGTGACCATTAAGACGTGCAGACTGACTGATTTCAGGAGTGGGGAAGACAGGACTTTGCACTCCCATCAAGTGTTAGTGTCAGGAACCCCCAGGGACAGTTCCACCCCATCATACAGTGTCACTATAAGCCTTGCCTCGATGGCAGTGAGCAGTATATAGTAATACAGCCTCTTAGAGGGGAAATTGGAAATTTTTACTTAAATTATGTGTGCAAGTCTGTGTGTTTTACATAAAACTAAAGCAACCCTGGGGACCCGGTGAATTAAGGCTTGGCCTGCTAGCCACAAAGTCGTTGGTTCAAATCCACCAGCTGCTCTGCCAGAGAAAGACGAGAGAGGCTGCTTCTGTGAATATTTCTGGCTTTGGAAACCTTACGGAGCAGATACCTACTCTACTCTGAGGATCGCCCGAAGCTGGAATCATCACATAAAGCTGAAAACAACTAGCATATAAACAAGCAAATCTGGAGTTGGTAAGAAGAGGCGTAATTAGAAAGAGTTACTACCCCTCCGCCCGTTAACGAAGGATGGAAATAGTCTCACCCTTGGACAGAGTGCATTGGAAAGTGAGTTTTCCTCCACCACCCTGACTCGCCAGAGGGAAAGGGAATCTGCAATCCGTGTTCACCTGGGCGTGTCTGTGGTGGAGAGCACGGGAGCCCTGAGTCACGCCCTCCCTGTCTCAGGGAAGCCCCTGGACCAACACCGCCAGCATCCCTACCGTGCACAGTGGTGCATCCACATCAGAGACCCGAGTGGGCTCTAGGATTATATCGATCTGCCGCCAACCGTGTTTTCGTGACTGTTTTCTTTGGCCTCCCGGGTACTTTTTAAAGCTAAGTATTGCAGCGACACCTTGGACACCGAGCTGATGGTCTGGCCTACCCCAGGGCGAAGTCCCTCTAGTTGTCCTATCCTTGCTGCATTTCACACGCAGCAGATGTTCTCTGTTTCAAGAGCGAGCAAGAGAATAGACTGTCGGAGCCCAGGCCGTGGACCTTGGTCACCCTTCAGATCTGGAACTGGACGCATTCCAAGGTTAGAAGAATCCACCATCGCCTGCTCGCCAAAGGGTGAGGGAGGCTCCCTACGATTGGCTGGGAACTGCCCCTACCCAACTGTCACCCGGTTCTTCCCAACAAGGAAACGCACATCTCTAGCAGTCAGAAATGTCTCGGCCTCGCAGAGAGAAGAAAATGCGTCATGAAGACAGGACAGGCAGAGGGAAAGAGAGAATTCCTCACAGTGAGGCAGAGCCGCACTTGGGTCTCTCTGAGACCCTGCAGCGCACTCGGTCTTAGCGGCGGGGTTCTTGAATTGGTCGCTCAAGCTGCTGGGCGGCCACAGCTGTCTGTGTCCTCCAGGAATCCAGCGCCTCTAGGGCCGTGCCTGCTCCGCCCGCCGTGGTGGGAAAAGGCCCACCGGAGCCGACCCTGCGCTGGCAGAAGGATCGGAACCCGAGGACGAAAACCTCTCTGAGAAGAGCCCAGACTCACAGGGCTCTGAGCAGGGTCCTGTCGCGGACCTGTGGACCACGCGAGTCGTCTTCTTCTTTGGCACGTCCATTGCCTGAGTCTTGGGCAGCACCCTGGCGACCCTGCCTGATTCCAGGATGCGTGAGTGGGCTCGCAGGGAAGCTGAGCGGCTTGTGACGTACCGAGAGAGGCCTATGGTCTCCCCATCATGGAATCCAAATGCTTCGACCCCAGCAAGATCCAGTGGCCAGAGAAAGAAGACCCACGGGTTACCAAGGGAGGGCTCAGGAATCACCACCCTCCCCCACCCCTCTCCCTGCCTACCTGCCCATTTCTAAGTAAAGCGATTGAAGATAGGAAGGGGGAAAAAGAATTAAAAAAAAAAAAGATTTGGTGGCGTAGTGGTTGTGCGCGGGACTGGGGCCCACTGGGATGGAGGTTCGATTCCAGCTCCACAGAGCAAAGACTGGGCCTCCTACTCCCACCACATGAGGGCAGTGATGCCCCCCACCCCAAAAAAAAAAGATTCGATTGCAAATCAAAAGGGCAATATTTGTCCATGAACAAAGTTGATGTTAGGGAATGAGAAATGGAAAAGGAGATAGAGGAAGTCGAGGTAACAGATGCATGAATTGTTGAATGTAAACCTGTACCTAATTTACAATAAAAGCATTAAAATTTTAAATGCTAACATTAGCATGTGCCAAAATTTTTTTAAAAGAGCATTATTGAGAATGGAGAAATGGCTGAGCCCTGGTGGCGTAGTGGTTGTGTTCGGGACTACGGTCCACTGGAGTGGAGATTCAATTTCGGCTCCCAGGAGCAAAGACTGGGCCTTGTACTCCCACCACCTGAGGGCAGTGATGCCTAAAAAATAAATAAATAAATAAATTTAAAATTTTTTAAAAATAATAATAAAAAAAGAGAGAATGGAGAAAGGGATTATTGCCAATTGGTGGGATAGGGCAGAGGGCTATTTCAATAGTGCAATAAGGGGTACTTTGACTATATGATCTGCAAATATCTCAAGTGTTGGGCAAATTGGCTTTTCTTTTATAACAAACTCACTGCCTTCGAATCCATCCCGACTCCTAATGACCTTATCAGACAGGATAGAACTGCCACGACTGCAGCTCCTCATGAAAGAACGCCTTGTCTTTTTCCTATAGAACAGCTGGTGGTTTTGAACTTCTGACTTTTCAGTTTACAGCCCAACACATAACCACTATGCCACCAGGGCTCTAGAGAGAGGAGTGAACAAGGCTATAAAGAACCGAGAAAGTGTGGGGATGTGGGGATGTGGGGATGTGGGGTGACCGAGTGACTTGGTCCCTTAGTGGATCAGAGAAGGTGTACCCCAGGGTCTTCCTATTCTGCTGGAAGGTTTCTGAAACAGGGGTGATATGCTCAGTCTAAGAGCTGGCCAACATTCAGGGTCCAAGGAAGAGAGCAAAATGATCAAAGTTTGATTAAGAAGTACTTTGTTCTAATTGACCAAGATAATCAAGCAATGCAACTCATCATTTATGAAGGAAATGAAGGGCAATTTGAAGAATCTATGTCTGGTCTTGTCTTAGGTAAGCAAGGGTGCATCACTGAGTCTCATGTGAGTCATATGGGGAAAGGAATGGACACAGCAAACAGGGAGGATGTGAGGGGCTTGCAATGTATAAGTCAAGACAAAATATGTATGAATTGTTGGATTTAAGCTTTTACCTAATTTACAATAAGAATATTAAATTTTGGGACTGAGCCCCAGTGGCGTAGTGGTTGTGCGCGGGACTGAGGCCCACTGGGACGGAGGTTCAATTCCAGCAGTGGGGCTGGGCCTCCTACTCCCACCACCAGAGAGCAGTGATGCCCCCAAAAATTAAAAATTAAAAATAATAATAAAAGAATATTAAATTTCCTTGTCATCTTGGCCACAAAAGGGTAAGAGGGATGGCTTAGCCTTTGCCATTTTCTTGGGTCAGTAAAGTCCTGCACAGTCGGTGAGTGGAGGGCAGGTGGATGAGGAGTATATAGTAAAAGATTCCAGAAAAGGATTGAAAATAACCAGCCAAGATGAAAACTTCTCAATGTTTTATCCAAACTGATTTTTCTTCAGTAATAATTTTTGGGTTTCACCTTTTGGAAAATGACTTCCTTTGGTCAAAATATTTCTCCCTATACATTGAGTCTGTTATCAAAGGTTTCTGATTTGACCCAACTGGTCCCAAAGACAAATCTATAAACATAATGTTTGTTTCTTTTTTTTTTCTCCCCACCCCCTCCACCCCGCCAATGTGTTTGTTTCTAAATCCCACCAGAAATCATCCTACAAGTCCTGTAAGCCCCTGAGTTCCTGGGTTAATGATCTCATCCAGCGACTGAATTTCTTCAATACTTGGGCTAAAATAGCTTGCACTGCAATACATCGTCGGTATGAAAGCTGCCTTCTCCTTCTTTCTGTATTTGTGGAGAGCTTCGTAGTTTATGGCCACTTGTTTTCTCATAGTGACATGTTAGTAAAGCAAGGGAGGGGTCCTTATTTTCAGTGCAGGATGACGAGATGAAGACCTAACAGATTCAGGATTCCCTCCATGGCCTCTCTGCTCTGAATGACCGAGATTTGTTTTTCTAGGCCCAAGTACATTCCCTTCCCCATTATTCTACATCAAGAATACTGCTGGGGACATATCAAAGAAAATGAGGATTTGTTACATCTAATTGTTAAAGTTAGGACTTCAGTCCTCGTGATGTGTGACTTCCTGTCTTTCTTCACAAGTTTCAAAGTCAGGACTGGTTTTCATGAAAGGGCAGGCCACAGGTCCTAAGTTGGGAGAGAGATTGAGAAGAAAGGGCATGGAGGATAAGTGGAAGACACTAACAGGGATTGGACAGATCATCTGAAGTGTTACAATTAGTATACTGTAAATCACGCCAACCTGTGGTCTGCTTTCCAAATAGGTATATGAGATTCATCACAACTTTGAAGGAAGGTAGTCCATCAGCTAATGAAGAAGTCCAAGATCTTGGTCAAAATGAGTTCTTTGAAGGATTTCCGGCAAAATACTGGCTCCCAGCCTTCTTCTTTCCAGAAGGTGAGTTTTAGAATAGGGCCAACCTCACACCAGACCCAGGCTAGTTTGTCATGGGTCCTCCCACCACGCTCTCCCTTTCCTCCTCTTTAGAAGAGACCCCGATCATGACACCTGTGTCCCCTCCTAGGTCACTCACGGACTGGGGTTCATGGCACCCTGCTCCAGCCCACTCTTCCTTCACCCTCACCTCTTGATGAACCAAAATAGACCCATCCTGGTCACCTTTCACTTTGGCAGGTGGTTCACTTGCTCATCTCTCAACCACTGACTGTACAAGGGGTTACCCTCCACACACAAAGAAAATATGGAAAGGCTACACTGGGCAGAGCTTTCATAGTACAAATGTTTCCCACTAAGCCAGTGGTTCTCAACCTTCCCAACGCCACAACCCTCTAGAAGAGTTCCTTGTGTTGTGGTGACTCCCCCAACCATAAAATAATTTTCATTGCTACTTCATAACTGTAATTTTGCTACTGTTATGAATTGGGCAGCCCCTGTGAAAGGGTTGTCCAACCCCCAAAAAACCCCACAGGTTCAGAAATCGCTGCATAAGGGAACACAGGGCAACTCGCTCTGAGTTAGTGCACCCAGTGGCATTGCCTGGGAAGGTTCTCACTGGTCGCAGTGAATTTTTTCATAAAGGCAGTTTCACCTGAACCTCGGTTTTTATGATAGCCAATTTAAGAGGACAGCATGCAACTATGAAATTTTGCTTCCTGCTCTGGAAAGATGGCACAGGAACTGTTGTGATGTTGAATACAGTTTACAAGGGTCAGAACTGTGGGAAAAACTCAAGTGTACAGGTGGTTTTCTCTATTCAAAAAAGGTGAAATGTCGACTGATGACAAACCTCATTCTGGATGTCCGTCAACTTCGGCAACGGATGAAAATGTCAACAAAATTCATCCACTTGTGCTCGAAGCCCAACGATGGTCCCTTGAAGATATGGGAACGTTATCTAGACTGTTTTGGACATCTGTTCAGTGTGTTTTAAGGGAAGATTTGGCAATGAGAAGGGTTGCTGCAAAATGTGTGCCTTAGGTCTGACCAGGATAAAGAGCATTGAGTGAAAGCATGCCGTACTTTGAAAGAACTGCTCCAAAGTGGCCCCAGCTTTTTATCCAAGGTCATTACCAGTGACAAGACATGGTGCTTATTCTTATGACCCCAAAAGGAAGCATCAATCAAGCCAGTGGAAGACGCCATCATCATCTCACCCCAAAATGCTCATCACGTGAAATCAAAGATGAAGTGAAAACAAAGATGTGTTTTGATGTGAGGGGGGTAGTGCATTTGGAGTTCATTCTACCAGGTCAGACTGTCAAACTTTCTATTTAGAGGTTCTGAAAAGATAGCATGAAAGCGTGTCACGAAACAAGGCCTGATTTACAGCAAGCAGACAACTGATTTTGGCTCCACAACAATGCACCTGCTCACACAGCCATCTGAGTGTGCCAATTTTTGGTAAAAAACAAAACAAAACAAAAAAACAGCCTGCCTCTCTCACCCCACACACATTACTCACATGAATAAGAAAGAATGGAGAAAAATTAATTCACTTGAATTATGACGTTGACAAAGTATATTGAATGTACCCCACTAACTGATAGAAAAATGACCAAACCATCCTGGAAGACTGTGGCAGTCATGTGCTTATGCTAATTTTATGATTGAAATGTAGGGGTGGAGTCTAGCCTGTTAATCTGGAGATAGCTATTGGGTAGCCAATGAGGCCTCCAGGTGGGCATGGCTTTCTCCTGAGACTTCTGGGAAATCTCGAGATATTTCCCTCATGGAGTTGAGAAGCTCTCTCCCCAGTTGTTGGGAGTCAGTCTCAGAGACAATGAATCATTAGCAAGACAAGATGGCAGCATCTGGGGAGCTGGAGGAGAAGCCACACGGCTTTGCCCTGATGGAGCCAGACCTCTGAAGCTGGAGAGGCCACATGGAGACCCCACCACTGATGCTGTTGATGGACCCTGAGCCCTGGAAGCGAGGAGCCAT
>PVJH01045398.1:0-12418 GCA_004026705.1 Nesogale talazaci
GGTTCTGATATTTCTGTTCTTAAATTTAAACATGGAAAGTGAAGACTACTCTGGTGTATTTTATTCTTTAATTTTACAATAACAAAGTAAAGTGTATTCCTTTTATATGAGAAAAATAAAAACTCTAAACTCCTTGCCATCAATATGATCCCGATTCATAGCAATCCCCTCTGGGTTTCTGAGACTGTGCCTTTTTTCCAGTGTAGGAAGTGAAGTCTCTCTCCCAAGGAGCTGCTCATGGTTTCCCACTGCTCACCATGTGGACAGCAGCCAAACAAGCTCCCACTGCGCCACCCGGAATGATTTTCAAATCTTTGATAACAGGATGGATATTATTTTGCTATTCTATGTCATCTAGTTGGTTCGCAGAAACCTCTATATAACAGAATGAAACACCGCTTCATGCTGAGTTCTCTTGATAACCATTGCTGGTCTTCAGTCTGTTGTTGCAGCCATTACCTCAACCCACCTTCCTCTTTTTCACTAGCCCTCTACCACACACTATGACTTTCCCAAGGACTGCACCTTCCTGATAAAAACGCAAATGCTTAAACAAACTGATTAATCATTGCTGGTACTTCTTAAGTATGTCATGAAATTTAGATGACAGCTGCTTGGCTAGCCAACTGAAAGGGATACATATTTGGGTCCATTCCAAAGAAAGGTGATCCAAAAGAAGTGAAAACATTGTCCAAGAAAGATCATTCATATTACATGCAAGCAAAAGTTGTGGGCAAACAATTCATAAACCATTACATGCATAATAGACAAAGAACCCTTAGAAATGTAAGGTCGATTAATAAGATACAGGGAACAAGAGAGGTAATCGTTGACATCAGATGGTTCTTGACTGAAAGCAAAGATGATCAGAAAAGTATTTAACTTGGTGGGTTTTAATTTAGAAATAATAGCATATTGTAGGTAGTATTATAAGGAATGGAAATACTCAGACACTCAATTTGCTCCTGTGGAAACTTTACATATACCAAGAGAGAGTATCTTTAACCAAAGAAGGTAATACTTCTTAGTGCCAAAGCAAGAATAATGTGAATTAGGATCATAGCCTTTGATCATACTTGCTGTGTGCAAAACAAACAATCCAAGAAGTTAGAATATATGAAGAATTATGGAGCAACAGAATTTGAGGAAGATTTATGTTACATCTGACATAACTTTACAGGCTGAAAGTGAAGACAACTTAGAGTTCTAACTTAGTATGTACTTAATAAAAATTTCAGCCTTCCATAAAGATTACACATGAATAAGAAAGCAAAATACTTCTTCTGGATCATTAAGCAATAGTATGTTAAAACAGAAAAGACAAAAGTTGTCAAAAATACCATTTTAAATGAAAACAAAATCAACACCTTTGGAAGCATGAGTCAAGAAGTCAAATGAGTTATTTTTTTCCAACTCTGCTGTATAAGATCTTGTTAAAGTTTTAAAGAGGAAACATGACCCCTTGAAGATTAAATTGTGCCTGATCTAAGTCATAGTATTTCCAATCACCTCATATGCACGCAGAACTTATATGGACAATGCCAACAGTAGACAGAATAAAGATTGATGCTTTTTATATATGGTGTTGGCCACAGATAGTGGTCACATGCTAGAGTGTGATCGTCAAGCTCCTTGATTCAAAACCATCAGCCCTCCATGAGGAAAAGATGGCGCTTTCTATTGCAGGAAATAAAACATCATCTCAGGAACCCATAGTGAAATTTCTACCCTGTCCTATATAATAGCAATGAGTTTGGATTTCTTTTGTCAGCAAATAATATTGAATGCACCATCGACTGCCAGAAGAAAGGATAAATCTGTCATAGGAGTACAGAAGGATGTACCACTTAGAATTGAAGATAACAAGGTTATATATCAGATATTTCAGTCATGTTATCAGGAGTGACCAGTCACAGCTGTAGAAAGAGAGGAAGTCTTTTGAAAAATGGATTGCTACAGGGGCCACAACAATAGTCTCAAACAAGAATGATGTGAGGATAGTGCTTTTCTAAATAGTGTTTCATTTTGTTGTTCCAGTGTTACTGAGAGTCAACCTTGACTCTGACACTGAATAACGAATGCATCATGTCTGAAGTATCATTAAAATTCAAATTGTCATTAAAATCTTTAGATTTAATCTAATATAGGTGGCCTTGAATGGTTTCAATTAATATAAATTGAAATATATTTATATTATAGAAATCAAAAATCATCTCCTTTATATAGAATAGATTATTAATTACATTTATTTTCTGAATCACTTTAAAAAATTTAAACAGATAAGATTTGTGTGTGTTTTATGATTTAAAGAACATGTTATTTAATAAATCTTTGAACACAAGTGATGTGTTAGTCCAGGTAGACTAGAGGAACAAATTCAAGGACACACTCATGGATATAAGGAATGGGTTTATATTCAAGAGGAATGGGACATTGAGAAAACATCCCAGCCCAGTCCAGCTCAAAGTCACAAGTCTGATATTAACCCATATGCCCGAAATCAGTCTATAAAGTCTTCCAACTCACGAAGTCATAGGTCAGTGGGTGCAGAATCCTGGTGCTGGCAGGGCACCTCGCCTCCAGGGTTCAGGGTCCATCAACAGCAGAAGCAACTCATCGCTGGCAGAGGTCTCCATGTGGCCGCCTCAGCTCCAGAGGTCTGGCTCCATCAGGGCAAAGCTGTGTGGTCTCTCCGCTGGCTCCTCCAGCTTCTTGAATGCTGCCAGCTTGTCTTGTCCGTGATTAATCGTCTCTGAGACTAACTCCCAACAACTGGGGAAGATAGCTTCTCATCTTCACGAGGGAAATATGGCGAGATTTCCCAGAAGTCTCAGGAGAAAGCCATGCTCACATAGAGGCCTCATTGGCTACTCAATGGCTATCTCCAGATTAACAGGCTAGACTCCACCCCTACATTTCAATCATAAAATTAACATAAGCACATGACTGCCACATGTGAGCTTGGTTGTTATTAGTTGCCTAATCTGTATTAGTTATACATTGCACTAGAGAAATTGAAATGCTTCCTGTACATTAAAAAAAACATTTAAATAAATCATTGATTTGAACTCTAATCTAATCTAATTTGACTTCTAGCATTAGAGTAAAATTGTGTGTCTCACAAAGGGCCAGTAGTTAGCAAGAGACAGCTATCACCCAAGAAACACAAGACAGAGTCTATCTGTTCGCATTACGGGATAAAATGAACCAAGCAATTTATGGTACAGTTTCTACTTATTCTCATAACTTGGAGGAGGGAAGAGATAGGGAAGCCAGGTGTGACATAAGCAGAGGAAACATTCTTCTCTTAGCTGCTCCAGTGAACCCCTCTGTAGACTCACATTCAAGGTCAAGGGGCAGTTCTATAGATAAAGATATTCTTCAGATAAAAGGAACTTGAGCTGAAATCACTCATTCTAGAAGCTTAAGACAGCATTTAATTTTTGTCACACATCATTGATCTCAGTCAGAAAGAAGGATGGATTTGGCAACTGGGAATGAATGGTCTGTAGCATATGGACAGGAGACTATTTCCTGCTGTGTCTACTGCAGAAGTCAAATCAGTTCCAACTCAAAAATTGATTTAACACCATCTAGGAGTCCATGTCTACTGACTTGTGTGTGTCATAGTTTAGCAAAAGATAAAGAAGGTAACTATATTTATATCAATGAAAATATTTTTTTCCTTTGATATTGACTATGCAGGCTGTTTTCTTCATTTTTAATCATTATTTTCTATCAAGCTATTAGACTTACTAATGTGATATAATGACAAAAGTAAGTCCTAACATGACTGAATTTAAATCAGATAGAAAAATGATATTATTATCCGATCTTTATTGGTGGTCTCATAAAAGTGATGCTTTATCTCTTCATAATATATTGAGATACAGGCAGGCATGCATAACATGGCATCCTTCTTACATTCAGTGAACTATGACATTTTATGGTTTAAATGTAATGAAAACACCATATTGGAGTCTGACTCTGCTTCTTCATTAGGTTTTTTCTGCATGCAATGAATTATTTTAGAAGCCTCTTCTATCTATAGCTCGTGATATACTTATCAAGTGACCTTTGTTTTCCTGATGGATCTTGGTAATAAGGTCTGGCAAAATACTAATTATATAATTAAACTATAATTGATTGTTAACAGGGCTAGTTGTGATTGTCAACCTGATGAATATAAGACTAGCTATCTCAGAAGCAGAATGAAAGAAAATCTCATTTCCAGTACGTGAGAAGAACTAGGAATGGAGCCTGTCCCATGGACCCCATATCCATACACATTGAATTTCTTTGGTCCAGGAAATAGCTTTGTCTCAAGAAGGTCAGCATAGGAGCAGCAGCAACAGAACAAGGACTCTATGCATGAGACAGAGCAGTGGGCTTCTCAGTCAACAGAACAAGTGATTCATCGCAGGATACTGACTTATGGAACATGGCACCAATAGGCACTTAATTGAGGGAGCTGAGGGGCTAGTTGACTCATGGACTTGGATTGGAGCTGTTTTCATTTAAGGTTTATAGAGGAGTGGTATTCTCTGTGGGCACTTTTTGGCAGCCCTAAAAGTGGTTTGTAATATTCCCAGAGCAGAGAAGAAATCAAGCCCAGAGATTGAGGGACAGAGAGAAGCCTGGCTGTGGATATGTCAGGAAAGAAGCTGTTCTGATTGTATCAGGAGCATTGCTCATGTGAATTCCAACACCCTGGATAAATCCCATAAACATGAATATCATCTGTGAGTTCTGTGTGGCCATTATAATTAGCCATTGAACACAGGTAAAAAATAGTGCTATGAGTGGACAACTGGTCTCAGAATTTTTATGAAAGCTGGACACCCTCCAGATGTAACTCTCTCTGCACTGAGAGGTGTTTTTTTTTTTTGTATTTGAAACTCAATCTTTGTCTTTAGTGGTTTCTCTGTATCTGGTATAGTTCCTTTTCATATTATCATTAGCTTTGTAACTTTAAATGGAACTGAATTCTTAAGAGCTTGAAGAAGTTTTTCTTTGTTTATGGAGATGGTAGTGATTGAGGGGTATATAATGACCAAATATCAAGAAATATTCTGCACTGGTTCTCTGTCTTTGCATTGTTCAATAGTCTTTTGTTTACTTTCAAGAAGGTCCTTTCTTTTGTATCTTGCTGCTCCTATGACCAGCACTAGGTTTTGGTTTTTGTATCGGGGAACCTCGATGGTATTCTCTACTTTCAGTCGAACACTGTGTACTGACAGCAATTATATGCTTCTTTCCACATACTCTTCTAAATCTTGTTTGAATTTATGACATCTCCATACCTGTATATTGCTGAAACTATTTTCAAATTGTTTTTAGCAAAATTTTACTTGTATATGAAATTGACAATATTAGTTTCTGCATCTGTTAGTTCATCTTTCTTTGGAATAGTCACAAATATGGATCTCTTCCCAACAGATGTCAATAGTTCTCTCTTCTAAATTTGTTGGCATAGATTAGTAAGTACTTCCTATATTGCACTAATTTGACATCTTTCCATTGGTATTCCATCAATTTCATGAACCCCATTCTTTGTCAATGCTTTCAGTGCAAATTGGGCTTCCTCTTTCAACGTCCTCATTTCTTGATGACATTCTACTTCTTGAAATGTTTAAGTAGTGACTTTTTTGCACAATATATTCATTCCCTTTGAAATATATTCATCTCCCTTTGAAAATTCATACATCATTCAATATTTTGCCCACAGATTCCCACAGTTTTTCCATATGATAGTTGATTTTTCGATTCTTTTAACTTGAGATATGCTGGGTGTGTTCAACTTTTGATTTTTACTTTCTGGGTCTCCACATTTTACTATAATGTTTTACTTTGTCTTCCCAATATGATTTTTTGAAAATTTCTGCTCAGCTCTTTAATTTCATCACTTTTTCCATTCACATTAGCTATTCTATACTCTAGAAAATTTCTGTGTTCCCTTCACATCCAAATTGGTCCTTCATTTCTTTTTTATATCCTTTTAAAAATAACCCTTCTATTCTTCATGATATCATTTTATAACATCTAATCCTTTGTGCTCAATGTGTTAAATCTGTTCTTCAGATAATCCCTAAATTCACATGCAATATATTCAAAGTTGCATTTTCTCTTTTGGACATGTTATTCAGGTTTAACCTACACTTGAATATTTGATGGTCTGATTCACAGTTATCCCTTGCCCTTGTTTTAACTGTTGATCTTAAATCTGTTAATTGTCTCTTCCATAGATACCGTTTATTTGATTCCTGTATATTCCATCTGTAAAAGTTCATTTGACACAGGATACAGGGTTGATAAGATAGTCACTATTTATGCTATTGAAAACAGGTACCTTCTAATACTACAACTGATAATGTTCTTAAATTCATAAGATTTTCAGTATGATATTATTGTCTTAGGTTTTGTGTCAAAGTTTCGGGTCCAGGACTCCTAATGATTTCCCAATTAAGACCTAGTAATACTCTGTAATATGACCTAACACAATGCAAACATCTTCATAATGGAATCTTTTATCAACTTTAAAATGATTATGGTGGGATGCAGCAAACTTACTCAAATCAAAACTTCCATCAATTTTTCCATCAATTGAAAGGACTTTCCCTTAGGTACCTGCTTCCAATATAAGTGGATATTGTAGAAAAGCTAACTTGCTTTTTTTCTAAGTCTGAATGCTGGGTAGCAACTTCAATATCTCTGTTTCTGTGAACTTAAGCCAATGGCCTGTATATTTCCTGTCAATCCTGGGGTCACGGGTGACCTGCCATCTGCATAGCCAGCCTTCAATTCATGTCCTTGGGAACCAGAAATATAAACAGGTGATCTTGGATTTATTTACCTCTTCAAAAACCAGCCAGTCTTCTTTCCATTATTGTATTGATTAACTATATATATATGTATATGTATATATGTATATATATAATATACACACACACGCACACATAAACCTGTCCTCACTATTTTAACTTCTTTAGACAACCCAGCCTAAGGCAAGTGGTTGACCCCTAAGGCATAAACCACCTATATCTCCTTCCTAGTCTATTCTTAGACTGTAACCTCCAATGAAATATATTCACTATGGATAACCACGATCATATTTGAAGTACCAGTGACATAGATTTCAGCATTAAAGCAACAAGCAAGCCACCACAGTAATAGTAGAGTAGGTATTCAACTGTATGAGTCTTAAAAACCATGAATAATATTACAAAGAATGGAAATTCTGAAAATGCTTAAAATATGCTCATATAGAATATGTACATGGATCAAAAGTCAGCCCTTCAAATAAAACAAGGATATACTTTAAAGAGGCAGACCCTCAGTTAGATAGACTAACATATTTTCTGCAGCAGTAGCCCCTAAAATGACAATTGTGAGGACGGTACTGGACTGGGTGATATTTAGTTTTTTTGTGTTTTTCTTAATATAGAGTTGCTATAGGTTGAACATTTCTCAGTGGCATCCCTTTTGATAAATCCTGAGTGACAGGAAATTTTACCATGTTTCAAAAGTTTGGTCTATGTTCCCAAAATCCCATCTAAATTAATTTTTCCTTTCATGTGCCGGTCTATGCATTGACATATGATTATTCATGATATTAATATATGAATTAGTTAGGGTATATCAATGCATGAACCTGCACAGAAATCCTGACCATAAGAATTAGATACCATAAGAGATGGCCTAGTTTGACCACATCATGTTATCAAAGGTGAACTAATTTGCCCAGGCAATCACTTAGAAAAGGTGGCACTTGGGCCCTTCTAAATCCATCACTATTTCTATTATCCAATGCTGCTCCTTATTTAGACAGATTATGGTACAAAATAATATCAGTTGCTTACATTTTTTAATTTTTGAGGGAATTGCATAAATTAACTTATTTAGATCCTCACAACAATCTTAGACCTGTTGTCATCCTCAGTTTACAGATAACATCTGTTTGCCACATTCAGTACACTAAATAGGAATAATATTTAAAGTGGCTCAAAGGTCAACATTTCCACCTATTTCTAACTTTTGGCATAATTTTTTGCCTAGCTTTTTACCTGGACCCCTGTTGGTGTAGTAACCTATACATGGAGATGCTAACAATAAATTCAGTGGTTCTAATCCACATGTAGCTGCATGGGAAATAGATGAGGCTATCTATGACTATACAGAGTAAAAGTCTTAGAAACTCATAGGGGCATCTATACTCTCTAATTATGAATTGGGATTCAAAGGTTTGATGTTCAAACCCACCCATAAGTTCCGTTAGAGGCAGGCCTGGTAGTCTACATCTGAGGAGTCACAGCTTTGAGCAGTCCGTGGAGCATCCTCGCTCTGCATGCACAGTGTCTCCACAAATCATAATAAATAGCAAGGGTCTGCACAGGGATTAAAATCTGGTCATAACTGTTATTCTAAGTAACTCTAGAATGCAATACTTAGTACTTAATCTCATTTAATTTAGCTAAGTAACTTTGTTAGTAACCATAGAGGCAAAACTATTTTCTGCAGCAAGATTACAGCACAGATATATGTGATGCTTTATTCTTAGTAATAGAGCTGAGATATTTTTCTCATCATTTATTATCATTATAATAATCATTATAATGCTTCTAATGTTGTTCTTCCATTTAAATAACGTTAGTGATGTTTTGACCAAATGAATTCATTTTTTCAGAAAAAGTTTTATTTCATTTATATGTTCAGGATTAATGAATAAAATACAATCCTACCATTAGGACTCTGTGTGTATATTAGGCACATAATTTAATAATCTAAAAAATGGAAGAACGAAGATGAAATTATGGCAGAACCATAAAACCTACAAAGTGAGAATGTGTAGGAAAGACTTCCTAGAAGATGTGCTATCTGAAACAAGGTTTACATATTCCTTAGAGAATCATTAATTTGAAGAGAAAATGAGAATGCGTATCTACCAGAGGATCAGAGGCATGAATGAAGTCATATAATTAGAACTAAAATATCCTAGCTTTCTTGGTGATAAAACATGGATCAAGAAAGTTTCCATAGTAGCCTCTGGGAAAGTGGTATGGGGTTAGATAATGAAAAGCCTTCCAGTTAATCTTAAAAAGCTTGAAATTAATCTTTGTGGTTCTGAGAAGCACTGAAAGCCCCAGAGGTGTATTGTATTTGTTATTTGTTTTTCATTTATCTAAAATGAAACACCAGATTGCTGAATTATGAGACTTCCACAAAAATGGGGTCAAATGATAAGACCCCACTTGATCCTTTCATCCTTTATATATCACATAAGGCAGTCTTAGAATGGTTTGCTATTCCACCAACAAAGAAGCGATGTGCCCAGCTCCTGAAAATCATTGGTCAAAGAAAACGTTGTTGTCATGGGCATCACTTTCAAACTTCCAAAGATTCCATGAGTCAGCATGTGGGAACACATTATGCCTGAGAAAAATTACTCAAGGTTGCATATAATTACAATTCAGGCTAATATTAATATTTAACTTTTGTGATACTGAATGATTTAACAGGTGCCACTGTAGTGTCTGATGCAGTGTACTCCTTCAGGGTCTAATAAAAATGAGCATTGTTAACACATTAGTATGTAATAATAGCAGGAATAAGGAGTCCCATTCATATTGGGTTAGTGTCTTGTGAATCATGGAAAGCACCAGACAGAATCTGGAAAGGAATACAAAATTGCTACCATAGCAAACCTAAACAATAACAAGCACAAACAGCTTTATATAGTCAATAAGTTAGGAATTAAATTGTTGGCTGAGTGACTAATTCAGTGACTGCTGTAGAGTTTGTGGTGCAGATGTTCTTGAGGAAGACTGTTTACAGGACTTCTTTTTATATGTGGTATAGTTGAATATCATTTCATGAACACCATAAATAAAAGATGATAAAATGCATGTAAAGTTAGCTTTATCTCATAATCTGGCTGTACCCTGCTCTCTCCAACGACCAACCCCAGCTTCATTTTCTGAGACGATGTTTTTTGAATTTAGACATATAAGTACAATGCATCCCTTGCATTATAAAAGCTTGAATGGTTATTTTTTCACAGGGCCTAAAATTCATGTCATGGCTTAGAAATTTATACTTGCAGATAATTTGAAGCTGCTTCATGTAATGTATTGTTTTCTTCATGCTTGTAGTCACATTCCTGATAACTGCTCACAAAATCCTGCCATATAATATTCAACTCCATGAAAAAAAGTTTGTTTTTAATTTTCTAGAGAAGCATTAATTAATTTATATTCTAGATACATTCTCAGTTACAGTAATCTAGTATTTAATTTTTGTCTTAAATATATATTTGAAGTTTAGTACTTAATTTATGGGAGAGTGGGAACAGGATGCTCTAATTAATTTCTTTAGAGATTCCCTAAATCTTGAAAATTATTTACCAGTTTTCACACTATCAACCCTAATTTTAAATTTCCTTAATAATGATTTATCTCTTGTAATAAGTAGGCAACTTCTGAAAGTGACCTCCAGTGACTCCCATTTTCAGATCTTCATAAAGTCATACCCTAGTGTAATTCCTTTCCCAGAAGAGTATACATGTGATTTGGCTCTAATGAAAGAATTTGAAAAAAGAATGAGAGAATGAAATTTCTTAGATTGGGTATTAAGGTGTAACAACGTTTCCCCTTGGTTGCATCATTTTCCCTCATTTGCTCACTTTATTGAAGCCACTTACCATGTTGTGATCTGCCTTCTGAAGGTGCACACATGACCATCAGAAATTGAGAAATTGAACCCTTCAGCAGTTGTTGGGAAGCAATCCTGTCAACAGCAACTGATCTTGCCCAACTTGAACCTAAATCTGCTGAAGCACAACCAACCTCTCAAGTGCAGCCTGGGAACAGCCTGGAATCAGAAGCACAGTTACGTCAGGGCAAGGTTTCAGACTCACCAAAACTCTGAGATAATAAATGCATGTGGTTTCTTACTGTGGTAAAAGCACATATAACAAAATATTTGCCATTTGATCTGTTTGCATGCATGGTCAGTGGCATAAATTACATTGTGCAATCATTACAGTTTTCCATTTCTGCATTTTTCAACACCTTTAAGAAAAATTCATTGCCACTTAAACATTTACTCTCTCGTTCTTTCTCACTCTTGTCCCAAGTAACCACTTGTAAGCCTTGGTCTCGAGACATTTGCCTATTCTAGATTTTGGATCCACCAATGGTCAGCTTGTCATACTGCGGTGTTTTCTGTGATGCACTGACACTGGATATTTCCAATATTGGCTGGATCACCCGAGATGATCAGGTTTCAGCCAAGTTTCCAAGCTAAGTAAAGACTATGAAGGATGAATAGGCATCCACTTCAGAGGAATTGATCATTGAAAACCTTATGGGGCAGCATCAAAATATTATTTTCATATTGAAATGCTCATAAAATTAGCAACAGATCACTGTCAGATATAATTCAGAATATGAGCCCCATAGGTTGGAAGGCAAGCAAAATAAGACTGAGGAAGAGTCATTTAAGAGTTTTATCTGTAATGTGGGAGCATAAGTAAGAGTAGTGAAGAAAGCTGATGGTGCCCAGATATCAAAAGATGCAGCATCTGGAGTCTTAAAGGCTTGAGCTAAATAAGCAGCCATCTACTTCAGGAGCAACAAAGCCCATGAGGTGACGTGCTGAAGCAACCAGGTATCAGGTATCAAAGAACAAAAATCAAAAACAAAGGATCTGTTGACTCCCGATATGATTGCTGAAGACAAATGGATACAGAGGCAAACAGACTGGAAGAAACGGATGGTGCCCAGATACCAAATGATTAAGCATCCGGTGTCTCAAAGACTTGAAGATAAATGACTTGCCATTCAGCACAGAAGCAGCAAAGCTCATATGGAAGAAGCACACTAGCCTGTGTGATCAAGAGGGGCCAAAGAGAGCAGGTATCAAGCATCAAAGAACAAGAATCACATCATTAAGAATGAGGGCGAAAGCAGGGTGGGGACCTAAGTCCCACTGGTGGGTAATTGGTCTCACCCTTACAGGGGAGTCATGGGGAGGAGACAGATCAGTCAAAGTTCGGCAAAGCAGTGATGATGAGTACAACTTTTCTCTAGTTCCTGAAGGCTTCCACCCCCCAATGATCATGGTCCAAACTCAAGCTTACAAATCCAGCTGGACTGGAGAAGGTACACTGGTAGAGAGGGGAGCTGCAGACATGGGGACAGATGAACCCCTTGGGGCCAGTGGTGAGATTGGAGCTACTGGATGGGTGGAGAGAGACGGAACCAACTGCAAGGATATGCACATAACCTCCTATCTGGAGGACAGACACCAAAGGAGTGGGCTGGGGGAGAGGTCAGGCAGTGTAAGATATGACAGAGCAATAATAATTTATAAAGTATCGAGGGTTGGTGGGGAATGGAGAGCAGGGGAAGAGGGAAAAGGA
>PVJH01045399.1:0-12426 GCA_004026705.1 Nesogale talazaci
AAGCCTGGTGGGTGGTCTGGAGCAGTGGGCGGGGGGAGGGAGATGGGGGACGCAGCGGTCAGTGAACGTGGTTTGGCATCTCGGAAGGCCAAAGAACTGCAGAGGGAGGCAGGGGGGAGGAGGCCGGGCACCTTGGGGAGAGGGAGGCTGCCGTGGTGGGGTCTCAGGGTGCTTGATGACAGAGCACAGGCCAGTCCTGGGAGACAAGGAGGCTGGGGCGGCTGCCGAGCGGGCTTTTGGGTGGCTGCCTGTGAGTCTATTCTCTCAGAGCCCCAGGGGCCCCGTGGCCATGCAGGCGGACAGACACGCTCAGGCTCTCCCAGGAAGCATGCTGCAGCTGTTGCTGCTGGTCGTCCTCCTCCTCTGCCGGGGCTCTCTCTCCACAGGCCCCCACTCCCACCCCGCTCCCTCACGCACTCCCCCACGCACAGCAAAGGTCCCCAGGCTGCCCTGAGTCTACCGCAGAGGATGTCTGCATCTGCACGTCTTTGTGGGGACGCACAGCTTCCTCTCAGACCTGTACAATAGTCAGTGGGGTTGAGCCACTGACCTTGGGATCGGCAGCCCAGTGCCTACCAGCGCCCCCCCCCCCCGAACTCACACACACACACACACACACACACACACACACACACACACAGTTGCTCTGTTTGTCTCCCCTGCTCTGTCTCTGTCCCTCCACTCAGTGCTGGGGCCGGACGGCTGCCCGGCCGTCCCAGAGTTCATCTGAGAAAGGCAGCCTGTGTGGGTGCCATGACTCACCACCCAGATAGCCCTGGGTGACGGCAGCCCAGCCGAGTGGGGACGAGGCTGACGCAGAGGTGGTGGCACTTGCTGCGGGCTATTCTGGGGGCGCCTGCAAGGGCAGCCCCACCCGCTGTCAGCGCTCCCTCCACAGAGTGGCCTGACAGGTGCCGAGAGGGGTGGGGGTGGGGGTGGGGTTGTGCACATTCTTCCAGGCAGAGCCCAGGGGCCCATTGAAAGTGGACAGGGACAGAGACTGCAGCCCCTGACTGGGGGCCGTGGAGGGGAGCGGAGGGAGGGGGCGCAACAGCTCTTCTGGTTCTGGGGGTGAGGACCAGAGCAGGGGACCCTGGGTGGGCCGGTCCATGTGCCCTCGGGCTGCAGCTGTCCCTCCGGCCCACACACTGACCACAGACAAGACAGAAGGGAGAGAAAGTGGACCTCCCCCCCTCCTGCCCCCACCCAGGCGAAACTACAGCGCCCACATGGAAGGGCTGTTGCTTCAGTTGGGAAACTGAGGTTCAGATCCTGGGCAGACCTCTGATACTTCCCTCTGGGAGTAACTCAGTCTCCCCTCCTAAAAGGGGCCCACGGGGAAGGTCAAGAGAACACACAGGCTCCTCCCTGCCCCGTAGCCCACGGCAGCCCCTGCCTGGCTGAGTCAGGGCTCCATCTTGCCCCTCAGGACAGACGCTCCCGGGACCCGTTCTGAGGCTGTGGGCATCCGAGGACCACGAAGGGGTGACCAGTACGGTTTGTTATCATCCAAAGTGCCACTCATCTCTTTGGCTGGGATGTGGCTACTGAAATGTGGCAGTTTTTATAAAAACACCCATTTATCTCAACCTGACTGCTGACAGTCCAGCCTCAAGTCCCCCTCTGGTTGATTGGGAGACTCCCAAGGGCAGGACTGCTCAGAGGGGGCCCAGATCCCCTCTCATTTCCACGCAAAGACTGAATTCACAGAGGTACCCTCCCACACAATCACGGTCTCTCCCTCTCTCACACAAACATACACACTCACAGAACCATTCACACTTACAGGCACACCCACTCAGCTGACATCACACACACACACACACACACACACACAAACACACACTCACGCACGTCTTCACACGCAGATATACCCATATATAGAACTACATTTACATGGACACACATAGACACCTCTTCCAGCCCAGGCCACTCAGAATGGAGACCTCGATGTGGTTGGGTCAGGACAACAACTGGCTGGACTGTCTGTCTGTGGGGAGACCCTAGGGTCAGAGATCACCCAGCCTGCCTGGCTGAGGGTGGGGTGTGAGGTGCAGGCAGGAGGTTCTGCTAGTCCTTCCCTCTGGACCCCAGGACAGGACAGAGACAGCTTGTGACCCTGTCACCAGCGCACTCCTAGGGGCCAGAGCCAAGGGTCGGGCTGCCCTGCCAGCCCCTCTTCTCTGGCTGGCACGTGGGTGCTAGGGGGTCTATGGACAGGAGGAGCCAGCCCCCGGGGCTCCCCACCAGCCTGCCTGCCTGCCATCCAATCCTTTGTCTCGCCTGTGGGTTTGCTCCAAATACTCAGCCTCAGCTCTGCGGCACAACAGAGGGGCATGGGGTCATGCTTGTTGTTGTTGATGGGATTCTTGGAAGTTGGAGCAAAGCCCAGAGGTGCTCAGGGGGGGTCCTCCTCACCAGACCCCCAGCCTCCTCAGAGGGGATGTCTCCACTCTGCCCTCAGCTGTCTAGGCTGAGACCATTTCTGAGGACTTGGGACAGATCGTGGGGGCCTGGGGGAGGACTGGAGAGGGAACGCCCACCAGTGGTAGCCACAGACTCCCCTGCTGTGAGCAGCTGTCCCTGCTCCCACCCCAGGAGCTTTGGGAAGCCCCTCACAAGGAGAGCAGGTGTTAAGGTGAGTCCCAAAGACAGCTGCAGTTCAGGGGGGAAGCGCCACCACGGAAATGTGCATGGAGGTTGGGAGATGGGGCCCACACCATATCCACTTCCCAGACCACACGGGGCTCCTGGGCAGCTGCACCCTGCCACCGAGGCACCTGTCAGGGTTTGGGGTCCAACAATGGCTACACCGGCGCCTGCTCCCCTCCCTTCTCTGCTGACCTGACAGCTGCCTGCCCCTACAGCAAGCTTGGAGGGGGAGGGGGACAAGGGGGAATATCAGACTGGGCTTCCGGGGGAGGCAGGGCCCTCAGGGGTCCCACCAGGCTCCCAGGCTCAGCTACCCCAGAGCAGGGAGGACGGTGGGCTGCTGATCCTGGCCACAAGAAGGCCGGAGAGCAGAGTGCTGCTGGGCCCAGGTACAGGGAAGCCATGAGGACCCTCAGGTCTGGGGTGGGCTGGGCTGATGCCACAGGGTCAAGGTCCAATGGAGGCAGCTCTGGAAGAGTCTCCAGCAGAGGACACGATGTGCTGCTCATGTGACTACAGCCTCCCACATTACCCCCCACTGCTGCTGCGGCCTGGAGAAGCTGGGTGGGTGAATAGGAGGCTCTATGAGGAGGTGGGGGGCACCTGCCCCTCCTGGTGCCCACGCTACCCACAGGGCAGGTAGGCAGCTCTGGGAGCAGCCAGGCTGTTGTGGTAAGCAGGGTGGAGTTGGGACAGGGGCCTCCAGGTGGTGACACAGGGCCAGTCACAGGACAGGTGGCCCCCCTGGTCCTGCCTGCCCTACCTGGGCGGCCGCAGGAATGAAGGTGGTACTGAGACCGCCCTCTGCTGTGTCCTGTGCTGTCTGAGACCCTCAGGCCTCCCTCTGCTAACGATCGTCCTGCTCTGCCCTGGTTGGGGTGGGCCCTTTCTGGGTCAGGAGGTCACGGAGGCCGGTCAGGACAGAGCTGTCGGGTCTGCTCCCTGCACTTCTGCGCTCCCAAGGGATCTAGAGGCCACCCAGATTAGTCACGGTCCCAAAGAGGCTCAGCCGCTCAGGGTGAGGCTGAGACGTCAAAGAGGGGTGAGGTGAGACAGACAGCAGTAAGGGGGTCAGCTTGTTGACAAGCTCAGCTGCTCCTTCCCCTGTTGCGTGCACACATGCATGCACACGCGTGTCCACACACGCTCACACACACCTCGTGTACCACCCGCATTCCGGGGGTCGAAAGGAGGGGCTGCTATGCCTTTCAAACGCGTCCCAATCAATCGATGGAGGAAAATCCGGCGGAAGAGCAGGTTGAGTGCGGGTTCTGGGAAGGCCCAGGATAAACGGCAGTGAGGGGGTGGGGGCGAGGCTGGCAGCTGAGCAGGGAAGGGTAGCCTACAAAGGCTAGAGGGGGTCTCTCCAGCAGAGGCAGACAGCGCGTTCACAGTCTGTATCTCTCTTGGCTCTCCAGGCACCGTGCCTGCTCCTTGGCGAAGGCGAGGCTGCCTCAGAGCATGTCACCTCTTCTGAGCATGCCTGACTCTTCCTGCCTTTCCCCCCTCAGACCCGGTGGCCGAGCTCGAGGCCTCAAGACCCCGGAGCTGCAGTCCCCTGGGGGGAGGGAAGAAGTGGCCCTATGCATACCGGGGCCATACAAGACATGTAAGCACTGTCAGCGTGTGCGCGCATGAGCCAGGTGAGTCAGGAGCATGTGTGTGTAGCCTGGCTTGTGTGTGCATGGCCCGTGTGTGTGTGTGGTGTGGTGTGTATGCATGGTGTGTGCACCGGCTTGCTCAGGGCATGTGTAGATGTGTGCGTGTGGCCTGTAGGCATATAAAACTCACATGTGTGTTGTGCATAGTGTGTGCACAGAGCCTGCATGTGAGAGCCATGTGTGTCCACAGTGTGGCACGTGGGTGAACGGTGTGTGCGTGCACGGTGCACGTGCAGCCTGTCTGTGTACAAAGCACAAGCCTGGATATGCGTATGTGCTCGGCACTGGGGTCACCAATTGGCTGGGCTGGGTTTACAGTCCTCTGGGCTGGAAAGGGCCAAGCCGTGTCCTCAGGCACACACTTTGCTGGGTTGGCCCACGGGGGTAAGGGTCAAGGTGTGAGTGGGTGGGGCTATTCCAGCCCTCCACCCCCAATGCACACACCCTCTCCCAGGAGCCCAGGGTGTCCTTTCTGAGAACCAGCAGGGCAGTCAGAAAGCAGTGTGCAGAGGGCCACCGTTGGGGGCTGCTGTCACTTAGCACCTGTGTGTGCGAGCGAGGTCATGTGCCCCAGAGAGGTGAATCAGAGGCCCAGAGCCTGAGGCAGGATGCCGGGTGGGGGTCCCAGAGCGGACAAGGACACGCTGCCCCTCCCTGGAGGCCAGTACCAGAGTGCACACAGGAAAGGCTTGTTGAGATTCAAACCCCGCCAGAGGCTGGGGCACACGTCAGGGCTAAGGGTGGGGCAGGTTTCCTCCCGGATGGGCGGGCAGGCACTGCACACTCCCTGCTATGGCTTGAGAGCAGCTGTGTTCAGGTGGCACAAACAGGGGCCCCTCCCAGGAGTCCTGCCCCTGAGACAGGGATGGCTTGGGACATGCTAGGCACACCGGGGACGTGCAAGCAGGGAAGTGGGGTGGCCCAGATCCCATTGCCATCAGCACTGGGGTTTGAGTGCCCTCAGGGAGCCCAGGGAAGTTTCCAAAGGCAGGCAGGCCTGTGCTGGGCACTGCCACCACAGGAACCCCCCTGCCTTTTCATCACGGGGAGCCCACAGGAGCAGTGAGGGTGCAGGGGAGGGTCCCCTGAGAGAAGCAGAGTCTCTGGGGCCCACTGGCCAGGCAATGCTGCCATGCAGAAGCGCCATCATTAGGCAGCCAGGGCGCCGATGCGCCCACCAAGCCAAAGGCTGTGCCCACTCACTGGTGACAGGCACCACTCAGCCTGGTCGCTGGCCTCTTTGTTCTGGAAAGTTGGGGACAAACAGTGTACAGGTCTCCAGGGAGCAAAATCTTTAGGCCCTCCCCACTCCCCGAGGACCTCTGGGGTCCAGAGCCAGTGGGGAGCAGATTCTGGAACTTTCTGAGGTGAGAGCGTGAACCACAGATCCTTTGCAAGAGCAAGAAAAGCTCAGTTCGGAGGTGGGGGTGACCCCTCAGCCCATTCAAAGCCCGCTGCTGGGCCAGGGATGGAAGGCGTGCATTGATCTTCTGAGGGCCCCCAGCCCCTTTCCGTCTCCTTCCCTGCCTAGCAAGACTGGGGCACCCCAGAGCTCAAAGAACCAGGCCTCTCTGCACCAGCACGGACGCAGCCAGATGGCGAGGATGACCCCCAGGTTGTAGGCAATGCCAAGCAATTACATACACATCTGTGAGAACAAAGCCACTGTGGACACTGATTGGCGATGATACCCCGCCCCCCCAAAACCCCTCCACCTCGGTCTGTCCACCTGTAGCCCTGGACCCTGTGGCAGTCCTCGAGACACTCATGGCTGCCTGGGCAGCTGGCAGCTGGTCTGGTGGAAGCTCCCCTCTGAGCTCCCATCTCATGTAACCTTTCTGCTCCACTTCACGCCTGGGCCTTTCAAGGGCAGCCAGTCCGCAGGCATCCAGAGCCAGTGTGGCCTCGGCTCGGCCAGCGAGCATGAGGGCCTGCTAGTGGGGGAACAGGCCCAGTCCCATGGCACCCCCTCGGTTGTGGGTGGGACTGGGGACCTGAGGCCACGGCAGCCTGTCTCTGGGAAACATGGCCTGCTTTTACTGCATGGATAACACACCAACGACCTGTTTGTAGAGGAGCTCTGCTGGCCACAGCAAAGCCCATTTTCCCATGCAGGCTTCTGCTGAGGGGGTGGGGGCCATTCGGAGGGACCCGTGTGCCCGGCACGGTGGCCATCTCCACTGGGAGAACCTTGAAGCCTAGCTGTGTGCTGTTCCCAGAGAGAAGCCGGGGGGCCTCTGGGGGCAGGGGGGAACAAGCATGACCCAAATGCAGGGTCCCTAACAGCACCCTACCCGGCCACGTCCTTTCACCTGAAGATCCATGCAACAGTGCCCATGCCTCCCGCCCCAGCCCCTGTGCACACACGTGTGTGCATTCGTGCGCACCACGATGTGTGTACACATGAGCAATTTGCATGTACCTGGGCACTGCCCCAAACCAAATTGACTGCCATCCATTGCACTTCTTGGTGACTCCATGGGACAGGGCAGAACTGCCCCAGTGCGTTTCCAAGACTTTAACTCTCTATGGGAGTAGAAAACCTCGTCCTCCCACAGAGCGGCAGATGGTTTTGAACTGCTGACCTTGGGGGCACTAGCCCAAGACTTAACCACTAAGCTAGGTTCTGAGACGGTCTGAAAAACTATTTCTCAAGCTGGCATGGCCCTAAGTCGAGGGAGATCTTCAGGTGAAAGGATGTGGCCGGGTAGGGTGTTCCCTATCAGGTCATCATTGGTTAAATTCACACGACCTGAGGTGGCACGAAGGTGGCCATGTTTTACCAACCAGGCAGCCAGCAGCCATTGCTAACTCTTTCTCTCTCCTTCCTGCCCACCTTACTCATGTGCTGCTGAAGGGAGTGTCTAGAGCAGTGGTTCTCAACCTGTGGGTCATGGCCCCTTTGAGGGGTCAAACAACCCTTTCACATGGATTGCCCAATATGTAACAGAAGCAAAATGAGAGTTATGAAGTAGCAATGGAAATAACGTTATGGCTGGGGATTCACCACCACTTGAGGCACTGTATGAAAAGGTTGCAGCCTGAGGAAGGTTGAGAACCGCTGTCCCAAAGCCACTGGCCAGTGCTGGGGCTTGGGGTGCAGAACAATGCCAGTGCTGAGGTCACAACTGAGAGCGCTTTAGATTGCAGGTCCAGGGCAGCCACCGGATCTCCACTGGGCCAGGGTCTGGGGACGATGCTCAGTCTTCAGGGCTTCAGGTGGCTTAGACACTGCTGGGGGGTTCCAACTGTGACACTCACTCCCAGCTACACTTCCCTCCAGAGACCCAAGCTGATGAACAGCCTTCCCTGCAGCCCCCGCCCCTCCCTCCCTCCTGGACAGAGCCTGCTCTGGGAAATGGGGGAAGGTGATTTCCAGCGGCCCCGTCCCACCTCCATGTGGGCCAGCAGTGGGGCTCAGGAGTGCGGGTGAGCACAGGCCTCTGGACGGTGGTGTCCCTGGCGCTGGCCCAGATGCACAGCCTTGGCCCCCAGAGGAGGAGAGCTGGGACGGGCTCTGGCCCTGCGCAGAGCTGAACACAGGCTGGGAGGAGGGTGGGCTAAAGCCAGTGGCAAGGTCAGTTCCCCAGGCAAGGGCAGTATTATCCTCCCACAGCCAATCCTCCGCTAGACGTGTGTCTCCGGAGATGGCAGTGCACTCAATGGGGTGGAGATGGCTAGAAAAAGCTAAGGGTACAAATATCCGCCCGCCACTGTCTGTCACGGTGTCACACTGTGGTGGTTTGTGTGCCATTGTGATCCTGGAAACTGTACCATTGGCCCTTCAAATGCCATCAGGGGCGCGGGCTCATGGTAGGCAGGTTGAGCCATTCCCAGGTGTAGGCAGACGGGAAGGGAGAAAGGTCTGGGAGCGACTTCCAAACACTAGCCAGTAAAAACCGGGGGTTGGGGGGGGGGGGCACAAAACACTTGCTGGCTTGTTGGCTTTGGTCACCAGGAGGACTCAGTCATTAGAGGAGACCACCAGGTCCGGTGAGGTATAGAGAAAACCAGCACTGCCGGAAATGCCCTTCTTGCTCCCGAGGCCTCGCCTGTTTGGACAAGGCCCACCAAGTGAAGGAGATTAGTCCGTTTTACTGGCGACCCACGGATCTCATCTCCTATCACTCCTTCACTGTGACATCTAGCCTGGCGTTGGAGCAATTGCCCACCAAAGCCTAGCCAGGTTGAACCACGAAACTAACCCTCGCAGTCCAGATGCCGTGTCCCTTCTAGCGTCCAGGCAGATGTGAGGGCAGACACAGGCACGGCCCCAGTTGTCAAACAGATGGGGTGGCCAGCTCTGCAGCTACAGAGTCTGCGAGGAGCAAGGGCGTCAGCCTGAAGACTTTCAGAGGGTCTGCAGGGATCGAGCCCCTGCCTTCCGGAATCGACCTGGGTGTGGGGGCTCCGTGGGGGGGCAGCACAGAGCAGGCACAGTCTGTTTTCCTGGAGCTGTGACTGGCTGCCGCTGTGGGCACCAGCAGGCGTCTCCTCCCCAGGGACGCATTGGTGGGGGCTTTGGACGGCACTGGTGCCTGAGCATCTTCTCCCAGTCACACTGCAGGGTGCCCCTGGTGCCGGGTGCCACGGCTCAGGCCTAGGCCCTCTCTTCCTAACTCTGGTGGGGCTGGCAGGGGGTGTTGAGAGGGAGTCTTGGTACACACAGGCCCTCCTGGTCTCTGGAGTCCCATCTCCCCCTAATCCCACAAAGAGTGACAGTCTCAGAACTCCAAGGGGCCTTTCTAGCCTGTCCTATGGGTTGCCATGAGCCAGAACTACCTCGATGGCAGCATCTGAGGCTTGGGTTCTCCACAAGTCCCCGTGGAACCCAGAGCAGGGGGTGAGCATGAGAAGAGAGAGGCCTCTCAGAGACAGGCTGCTGTGCCAGGCACCCTGGGAAGGTGAGGCTCCAAGCTGCTCAGGAGAGACAGAGGGGACACAGAGGGGACCCCAAGCCCTCAAACAGCTGCTCTGGGGCAGGTGCTCTCCCTCAGGACAACTGGGGCTCCAAGTTCCTCGTCTGTGCTGCGGCAGTCAGAGAGCTGGCCCTGCTCTTGCCCACGTCACCTCACTCCCCAGGCAATGACCATGGCAGGGGCCTCCGCACAAGGCTGGGGAGAGAAACCAGAAACCCCACCTGTGCGTGGAGCCATGTGCAACCCCCTCTACCCCACACTGACAACACTGGAGCCCCAGTTCTGTTGAAAGAGAGGCAGCCCAGACGTGCTTCCCCCCTCCCCCGCCTCCATCTACCTGGGCACTTTGGGAGGGGCAGTGGGGCCCTGGGCCTACTGTGGTCTCTAGAATTCGGCCTCAGCTGGTCTGCACCTGGGGGCAAGGCCTGAGCTCTGTGCCTGGCCCACGCTCCCTCCTGGCCAGGGAAGGGCCGGCTGGAGTCTGCTCCCTGCTCTGGCCCCCACCAGCTCTGTTTCCTCGAGATAGATCGAGTATTGATCTGAGGCCGGTCGGCAGCCCCAGCCGGAGCCGGTTCTTCCTCTGGCCGGAGTCTGATCCTGTTCTTCCTCTGGAAATCAATGGGCCAGTGACCCATCATGTGCTGGGGGTTCCTGGAAGGCCCCCAGCACTGCTCCTGGGGGACAGGTAGGACGGCAGCTTCTGCATCGTGCCCAGCCTCATCCTACTTTTGGCGTAGCCCCAGGCCCCGGCAGAGCCCCTGCTGAGACGGAAGACCTAGGGTGGTCTGGTCTCAGGCCTGCAAAGCTGACAGGAGCTGCTCTGGGCAGAGAGTGCTGGGGACCTGTCCTGTCCCCACTACCTCGGCTCTCCAAGACACTCAGCTCTCCCTAATGGGAGTTTCCTGAACAAAGGTCTTAGGAAACATGAGCGTTTCCTCCACTTCCTTAGTTCCCAGAATCGACTGGAAGATTCAACTCCACGGTTAAGTCATGGGCCTTCCTGAAGGATAGAGGACAGAGGTCACGCATGCCGACTGTGACCCAAGGCTGGGGACCCTGCACTAGCCATGACCCTGGGCAGCCCCTCTGCACCTCAGTGCTTCCAACCAATCCCGCCTCCCCTCCTAGACCCTGCCTCTGCCAAGACCCTGAAGAGCTAGCCCCAGAATGATCTTCCCTCCATCTTGGCACCTTCCAGAGGGAACAGACCAAGAGCTTTCAGGATACTCTGACACCCAGCTCCTCCTCATTCTTTTTTGGGGGTAGAGGGGATGTCAGGGGAGTAACCCACTCCCCACTATAGGGAGGTGATGGCTGTACAATTTGATTAACATAATTAATGACCCTAAATTATATACATGGAAAATGCAAAGTGCTAAATGTATCATATATATAAGATGCCTTTTTTTTAATAGAGAGAGCACAATTTCAGATGCTCTGCCCAGCACAGGTCCTTTCTGCTTCAATACAGGATAATCAAGTGGCTTTCTGAGCACGCTGTTGCTGTGTGCCAAGTTGATTCCAGTATATAGAACCAATTTATTAAGACACAAGCCAGGCATCACACAATCATGCAGTCCTATCAAGAATTGTTGGACAATAGCTACTACAAGGTTTCAGAACATTCTTTTGCTTCTTTTTATCCACTCCCTGTTCCTCCCCAAGCGCACCCTCTCAGGGGCTCTGCATCCAGTTACTGTCCCCCTGCCCTCTCTGAGGCTGTGGTAAGCACCAGCTCCGTGGTCCCATGCAGCAGCTGATGGGTTCCAACTCAACCCTTCCATTAGCTGCTGAGCATGTGCCCACTTCAGCCCGAGGGTTCTTGTTTCTCGGTACAGAGAGCTTTCAAATCTGAGGAGCAGGGCTGCTGGGGGGCTGTTTCAAGGAGAAGGGACCAACTCCAGCCTTGCCTCTCCTGCTTCTCCGGTGTGTGTTTGGGTAGGTTCCTTGAAGAAGCAAAACTAGCAATGCTTATGGTGAATCTAAAGATGGAAATTTTTATAAAGAAAGTGGTTCACACCGTTGTAGAACTGTGTCCAGTTGGAGCTCATGGCTCAGAGGTTAATTGAAGGCTTTGGGCATATGGCTGATGCATGTAGCTGCCAGAGTTGATGACCCAGGCAACAGAAAGATGAACCCAGAAGCAGGAAGGTCAGAGGCTGAAGGAAGGGGCATATGATTTCAAGGGCAGCAGGTCAAGCACGTGTCAAGCACGTGTCAGCTCCAGCTCAGGGAAATGGAGGCAGATGTGACCAATGCAGCCAGACCAGCAAGAAGAAAGCTCACTTCTGTCTACACAGCATCAGCTTCTATACAAGTAGGCCACAGTCCCAATGAAACTTCTTCCAAGTGCATCAGGGCTGTAAGCTGGTTCAGGGGAGAATTGCTACCCCATGCTTCCCACAGCTGCTTGGTTGCTCACAGCAGAGCACATCATGGAGTTGATGACATCATGCCACCTCACCTCATGGAGGAGGTCTCCACTGCTGAATCACTTCAGCATCCTGTCCCAGCCAAGATGACACAAAACCTCTCACACTGGGTTAGTCTCTGTTGGGTACTCAAGACACAGCTAGGGTGCCAGGGGCCTGCTGCTTCTGTCTCCAGAGAGGCATGTCCCTGGACAGAGCTCTGGGGAAAGCCGGTGGCCCCCAGGGCTTTAAGCAGTGAGACGAGACCCACATAGTCTGAAGCCATGGTATGCTATTCAGAGACAATCACTAGACTGGTTCCTCCAAGGACGGAGCGTGTGACTTGTGGAGAAGAGGAAGAGCTCTCATGTGGCTTATTGTCACCCAACAAGGGCTCTGGCCACACCAGGGTACTCACACCAACCATGAGTCGGCCTGCAGCCCACCCATCCTCCAGAAGGCTGTGCACACTGGTCCCCAGTGCTGGCAGGCGACTGATTCACAGTCGGAACGGACACATCTTGGCCCCTCCTGGGCTGGGGCTGGTGAGTCACTGCTCGATGGCTCTCCTGGTGCGAGATGGCTCAGAGGGCACCTGGTGACTCAGCTCTTCAATGTTGAGATCAGGCTTTTCTTCAGGAAGCTGCCAGTGGTTGTCTTGTTCTAGGCAGCAGAGACCTGAGATGAAGGAAGGGGCTTTGGTTGTCATACAACTCGGGGTGGAAGCAGTATTGCAGAGTGGGCCCGCCTCCTGGTGAGCAAGTTTCCTCAGGGGAATGCAAA
>PVJH01045400.1:0-12427 GCA_004026705.1 Nesogale talazaci
TCATTGTCAAATTCCCTTTGAAAGTTCATTGTCAAAGTCTATACAGAAAGTTCAGTGTCGAAATTCTAAATGGAATATTCATGGTCAACATTCTACTTGGAAGGTTTAGTTTCAAAATTCCATTTGGAATGTTCAGTTTCAGAGTTCTATATGGAATGTTGAATGTCAAAATTCCCTTTGGAATGTCCAGTATCAATATTCTTCATTGAGTATACAGTGTTAAAATTTAATGGTTGGTTCATTGTCAAAATTCTATATGGAATGTCCAGTGTCAATCTAAATGGAGTGTTCAATGTCAGAATTCTAATTGGAATGTCCAGTATCAAAATGCTATATTATTCAGTGTCAAATTTCTAAATGGATAGTTCATTATCAAAATTCTGTATGGAATGTTCAGTGTCAAAATTCTAAATGGACTATTCAGTGTCAAAATTCTGTATGTAATGTTCAGTGTTGAATTTCTAACTGGAGTATTCATTGTCAACATTCTACAAGGAATGTTCAATGTCGAAATTCCCTTTGGAATGTCCAGTATCAATATTCTTCATAGAATATTCAGTGTTAAGATGTAATGGTTGGTTCATTGTCAAAATTCTATATGGAATGTCCAGTGTCAAAATTCTATATGGAATGATCATTGACAAAATTCTAAATGGAATGTTCAGTGTCAATCTAAATGGAATGTTCAACGTCAGAATTCCCTTTGGAATGTCCAGTATGAAAATCTTTATAGAATATTCAGTGTCAAAATTCTAAATGGATTGTTCATTGTCAAAATTTTGCATGGAGTGTTCATTGTCAAAATTCTATATGGAATGTCCAGCGTCAAATTTTTATATGGAATATTCCTTCACAAAATTCTAAATGGAATGTTCAGTGTCTATCTAAATGGAATGTTCAATGTCAGAATTCTAATTGGAATGTCCAGTATCAAAATGCTATATTATTCAGTGTCAAATTTCTAAATGGATTGTTCATTATCAAAATTCTGTATATAATGTTCAGTGTCAAAATTCTAAATGGACTATTCAGTGTCAAAATTCTGTATGGAATGTTCAGTGTTGAAATTTTAACTGGTGTAATAATTATCAGCATTCTACATGGAAGGATCAGTGTCAAAATTCCCTTTGGAATGTTCAGTTTCAGAGTTCTCTATGCAATGTTCAATGTCAAAATTCCCTTTGGAATGTCCAGTATCAAAATCCTTTATAGAATATTCAGTGTTAAAATTCTTAACGGTTTGTTCATCGTCAAAATTCTATATTGAATGTCCAGTGTCAAAATTCTATATGGAATGTTCATTCACAAAATTCTAAATGGAAAGGTCATTGTCAATCTAAATGGAATGTTCAATGTCAGAATTCTAATTTTAATGTCCTGTATCAAAATTCTTTATTATTCTGTGTCAAAATTCTAAATGGACTGTTCATTGTCAAAATTCTGTATGGAATGTTCAGTGTCAAAATTCTAAATGGAATGTTCATTTTCAAAATTCGGTTTGAAATGTTCAGTGTCAAAATTCCATTGGGAATGTTCAGTTTCAGAGTTCTAGATGGAATATTCAATCTCAAAATTCTCTTTGGAATGTCCAGTATAAAATTCTTTATAGAATAATCAGTGTCATAATTCTAAATGGATTGTTCATTGTCAAAATTTTGTATGGAATGTTCAGTGTCAAAATTCTAAATGGAATGTTCATTGTCAAAGTTCGGTTTGGAATGTTCAGTGTCAAAATTCTGCATGGAATGATCATTGTCAAATTCCCTTTGTATGTTCATTTTCAAAAATCTATAGAATGTTCAGTGTCAAAATTCTTTACAGAATAACCAGTGTCAAAATTCTAAATGGATTGTTGTCAAAATTTTGTATGGAATGTGCAGTGTCAAAATTCTAAATGGAATGTTCATTGTCAAAATTCCGTTTGGAATGTCCAGTATAAAATTATTTATAGATTATTCATTTTCAAAATTAACATTGTACTTGGAATACTGAGTGTAAAAACTCCTTTTCGAATGTCCAGTGTCAAGATACTATATGGAATGTTCATTGAAAAAATTCTAAATGGAATGTTCAGTGTCAATCTAAATGGAATGTTCAATGTCAGAATTCTAATTGGATTGTCCAGTATCAAAATTCTTTATTATTCAGTTTCAAAATTCTAAATGGATTGTTCATTGTCAAAATTCTGTATGGAATGTTCAGTGACAAAATTGTAAATGGAATATTCATTGTCAACATTCTACATGGAAGGTTCAGTGTCAAAATTTCGTTTGGAATGTTCAGTTTCAGAGTTCTATATGGAATGGTCAATATCAAAATTCCCTTGGGAATTTCCAGTATCAAATTGCTTTATAGAATATTGCTTTGTTCATTTTCAAAATTTTAAAAGGAATATTCATTGTCAAAATTCCGTTTGGAATGTTGAGTGTCAAAATACTTAATGGAATATTTATTGTTAAAATTCCATTTGGACTGCTCAGGGTCAAAATTCTACATGGAATGGTCATTGGCAAAGTTCCTTCGCATGTTCAATGTCAAAAATCTATATAGAATGTTCAGTGTCAAAATTCCGTTTGGAATGTTCAGTTTCAGAGTTCTATATGGAATGTCCCATGTCAAAATTCCCTTCGGAATGTCAAGTATCAAAATTCTTTACAAAATATTCAGTGTCAATATTCTATATGGATTGGTCATTGTCAAATTCCCTTTCAATGTTCATTGTCAAAAATCTATATAGAATCATCAGTGTCAAAATTCTAAATGGAATATTCATTGTCAACATTCTACATGGAAGTTTCAGTGTGAAAATTACGTTTGGAATGTTCAGATTCAGAGTTCTATATGGAATGTTCAATATCAAAATTACCTTAGGAATGTCCAGTATCAAAATTCTTTTTTATTCAGTGTCAAAATTCAAAATGGATTATTAAATGTCATAATTCGGTTTGGAATGTCCAGTATCAAAATTCTTTATAGAATATTCAGTGTCAAAATTCTAAATGGCTTCTTCATTGTCAAAATTTTGTATGGAATGTTCAGTGTCAAAATTCTGTATGCAATGTTCAGGGTCAAAATTCGAAATGGAATGTTCATTGTCAAAATTCTCTTTGGAATGTCCAGTATCAAATTCTAAATGGAGTGTTTATTGTCAACATTGAATTTGGAATGCTGAGTGTAAAAATTCCATATCGAATGTCCAGTGTCAAAATTCTATATGGAATGTTCATTGACAAAATTCTAAATGGAATGTTCAGTGTGAATCTAAATGGAATGTTCAATACCAGAATTCCAATTAGAATGTGCAGTATCAAAATTCTTTATTATTCAGTGTCAAAATTCTAAATTTATTGTTCATTGTCAAAATTCTTTATGGAATATTCAGTGTCAAAATTCTTTATGGAATATTCAGTGTCAAAATTCTAAATGGAGTGTTCATTGTCAACATTGAATTTGGAATGCTGAGTGTAAAAATTCCATATCGAATGTCCAGTGTCAAAATTCTATATGGAATGTTTATTGACAAAATTCTAAATGGAATGTTCAGTGTCAATCTAAATGGAATGTTCAATATCAGAATTCTAATTAGAATGTGCAGTATCAAAATTCTTTTATTCAGTGTCAAAATTCTAAATTTATTGTTCATTGTCAAAATTCTGTATGGAATATTCAGTGTCAAAATTCTTTATGGAATATTCAGTGTCAAAATTCTAAATGGAATGTTCATTGTCAAAATTCGGTTTGGAATGTTCAATGTCAAAATTCGGTTTGGAATGTTCAGTGTCAAAATTCTTAATGGATTGTTCAGTGTGAAAATTCCGTTTGGAATGTTCAGTGTCAAAATTCTACATGGAATGGTCATTGTCCAATTCCCTTTGTAGGTTCATTGACAAAAATCTATATAGAATGTTCAGTGCCAAAATTCTAAAATGGAATATTCTTTGTCAAAATTCTTTATGGCATGTCCACTGTCAAAAATCTAAATGGAATATTCATTGTCAACCTTCTACATGGAAGGTTCAGTGTCAAAATTCTTTTTTGAATGTTCAGTTTCAGAGTTCTATATGGAATGTTCTTTCTCAAAATAACGTTTCGAATGTCCAGTATCAAATTCTTAATAGATTATTCATTGTCAAAATTCTTAATGGTTTGTTCATTGTCAAAATTCTATATCGAATGTCCAGTGTCAAAATTCTATAAGGATTGTTCATTGACCAAATTCTAAATGGAATGTTTAGTGTCAATCTAAATGGAATGTTCAATGTCAGAATTATAATTGGAATGTCCGGTATCAAAATTTTTTATTATTCAGTGTCAAAATTGAAAATGGATTGTTCACTGGCAAACTTCCATTTGGAATATTCAGTGTCAAAATTCTACATGGAATGGTCATTGGCAAAGTCCCTTTGTATGTTCATTGTCAAAAATCTATATAGAATGTTCAGTGTCAAAATTCCATTTGGAATGTTCAGTTTCAGAGTTCTATATGGAATGTTCAATGTCAAAATTCCCTTCGGAATGTCAAGTATCAAAATTCTTTTTAGAATATTCAGTGTAAAAATTCTAAATCAATTGGTCATTGTCAAAATTCCGTTTGGTATGTCCAGTATCAAATTATTTATAGAACATTCAGTGTCAAAATTCTAAATGGAATGTTCATTGTCAACATTGAATTTGGAATGCTGAGTGTAAAAATTCCATATCGAATGTCCAGTGTCAAAATTCTATATGGAACGTTTATTGACAAAATTCTAAATGGAATGTTCATTGTCAAAATTCCGTTTGGTATGTCCAGTATCAAATTATTTATAGAACATTCAGTGTCAAAATTCTAAATGGAATGTTCATTGTCAACATTGAATTTGGAATGCTGAGTGTAAAAATTCCATATCGAATGTCCAGTGTCAAAATTCTATATGGAATGTTCATTGACAAAATTCTAAATGGAATGTTCAGTGTCAATCTAAATGGAATGTTCAATATCAGAATTCTAATTAGAATGTGCAATATCAAAATTCTTTATTATTCAGTGTCAAAATTCTAAATTTATTGTTCATTGTCAAAATTCTGTATGGAATATTCAGTGTCAACATTCTAAATGGAATGTTCAGTGTCAAAATTCTTAATGGATTGTTCACTGTCAAAATTCCGTTTAGAATGTTCAGTGTCAAAATTCAACATGGAATGGTCATTGTCAAATTCCCTTTGTAGGTTCATTGTCAAAAATCTATATAGAATGTTTAGTGTCAAAATTATAAATGGAATATTCATTGTCAACTTTCTATATGGAAGGTTCAGAGTCAAAATTCCGTTTGGAATGTTCAGTTTCAGAGTTCTATATGGAATGTTCAATGTGAAAATTCCCTTTGGAATGTCCAGTATCAAAATTCTTTATAGAATATTCAGTGTCAAAATTCTTAATGGTTGGTTCATTGTCAAAATTCTATATGGAATGTCCAGTGTCAAAATTATATATGGAATATTCATCGACAAAAATACTAAATGGAATGTTCAGTGTCAATCTATATGGAATGTTCAGTGTCAGAATTCTAATTGGAATGTCCAGTATCAAAATTCTTCATTATTCAGTGTCAAAATTCAAAATGGATTGTTCACTGTCAAAATTCTGTATGGAATGTACTATGCCCATTATAATCGCCATTATGATAGAGTATAATCAATATGAAAGTTTGATAGTGTAAATAACACATTGAATTATGACAATGAGCATTCCAAATAGAGACTTGGTACAGAACATTTCAAATGGAATCTTTACACCTAACATTCCAAGGGGAATCTTGACAAAGAATATCTCAGATGGAATCTTGATAATGCACACTACAGTGGCCATTATGACAGTGTATAATCGACATGCAAGCATTGCAATGCGCATTATAATGGCAATTATGAGAGAGTGCAATCTATGTGCATTTCTGAGAGAGGACTTGCCAATTCAAAATGAACGTTCCCAATGTAACATTGACACTGAACATAACAAAGGGAATCTTGCCACAGAACATTCAAAGTAGAACCTTACAATGCACATTATAATTGTCATTATTGCAGAGAATAATCAACATGCAATCTTCACAATGCATATCTTAATGGCATTTATGACAGAGTGAAATTGATATGCATTTTTGAGTGAGGACAGGCCATTTCACAATGAATGTTCCAAATGGAATATTGATACTGAACTTTCCAAACGGAATCTTGACGCTGAACATTCCAAATGGAATCTTGACACAATATTTGAAGTGGAATCTTGACAATGCACGTTATAGTTGCCCTTATGACAGAGTAGATTTGACATGCAACTTTGACAATGGATATAGCATAGACTTATGAGACTGAATGTTTCAAACGAAGCCTTACCACAGAATATTCCAAATGGAATCTTTACACTGTGCATTCCGAGGTTAAACTTGACACAGAATCTTCCACTTGGAATCTTGACAGTGCACATTACAATGGCAATTAAGATAGTATAGCTGATATGCAATCCTCACAATGCACATATTATTGACAATTATGAGAGAATACACTAGATATGCTTTTCTTTGAAAGCACATGTCATTTCACAATGCAATATTGACACGGAATATTCCAAATGAAACTTGGCACAGAATATTCCAAGATGAATATTGACAATGCACTTTAAATTCCCCAGTATGACAGAGTATAATTGATACCCAATTTTGAGAATTATGACACTGACGGTTCCAGATATTATTTGGAACAGAACATTTCAAAAGGAATCTTGACACAGAACACCACAAAGGATATCGTGACACAGACCTTCCAAATGGAATCTTGACAATGCACATTTTAATGTCCATTATGACAGATTATAATTGACAATAAAGCTTCACAATACACAACATTATGGCAATTATCACAGAGTAAAATTGATATGCATTTCTGAGTGAGAACATGCCATTTCAAAAATGAATGTTCCAAATGGAATTTTGACACTGAACGTACCAAATGGAAATTTAAGCTAAACTTTCCAAGTGGGAACATGGCACAGAGCATTCCAAGTCCGTCTTCACAATGAACATTGTAATCAACATTATGACAGTATAAATGACATGCAAGTTTTACAGTGGATATAACAGAATTATGACACTGAAAGTTCCCAATGTAATCTTGGCACAGAACCTTCCAAATGGAAACTTGACACAGCGCATTCCTAGGGGAATCTTGATACAGACCATTCCAAATGGAATCTTGACAGTGAACATTATAAGGGCAATTATGACAGAGTATAATTCATATGCATTTCTGAAAGGGGACATATTACTTCACAATCAAAGTTCCAAAAGGAAGATTGACACAGAACATTCCAAGTGGAATATTGACAGTGTACATTCCAAATGGAATATTGGCACTGAACATTCCTAAGGGAAGCTTGACACAGACTATTCAAAATGGAATCTTGACACTGCAAATTATAGTGGCCATTATTGCAGAGTGTAATAGATATGCATCTTCACATTACACATCACAATTGCAATTATAAGAGTCCAATCAACATGCATTTCTGATAGAATGCACTTCATTTCACCATGAACATTACCAATGCAATATTGACACTGATATTTCCAAACGGAATCTTGATGATGACCATTTCAAAGGGAATCTTGGCATAGAAGATTCTAAGTGAAATCTTGACAATGCATATTATAATGGCTATTATGACCCAGTATAATCGTTATGCAGTTTTGACAGTGGACATCCCAAATAGAATTATGACATTGAGCATTCCAAATGGAATATTGGCATGGAAAATCCTAAATGGAATCATGAAAATGCATATTATAATGGCCATTATGATGGAGTATGATTGATAAGCAATTTTCACAATGCACATCATAATGGCAATTGTGACAGAGAACAATCAAAAAGCATTTCTGAGAGAGGACATGACATTTCAATATGAATTTAAAAAAATATTGACCTGTAACATTCCAAATGGAATCCTGACGGTGAACTTGCCCAAAGGAATCTTGGCACAGAACATTCCAGGGGAATTCTGATTATGCACATTACAATTGTCATTATGACTGAGAATACATTACATGCGATTTTGAAAGTGGACATCACAAATAGAATTTTGACATTGAGCATTCTCAATGGAATCTTGGCACAGAACATTCCTAGGGGAATCTTGACACCATTCAAAATGGAATCTTTACAATGCACATAATAGTTGCCATTTTGACAGAGCATACTCATGCAATTTTGACAACGACATAGCAAATGGAATTATGAAACTTATCCTTCCAAATGGAGTCTTAGTTCAGGATATTCCAAATGCAATCTTTATACAGAACAATCCTAATAGAATCTTGTCACAGACCATTCCAAATGGAATCTAGACAATGCATATTAAAAGGGAAATTAAGACAGTATAATCAGCAAGCAATCTTCACAATGCACATCATAATGGCAATTATGAAAGAGTGCAATCGGTATGCATTTCTGTGAGAGTAAATGATATTTCAATATAAACGCTCCAAAAGGAATATTCCCACAGACTATTACAAATGGACTGTAGACACCGAACATTCAAAATGGAACCTTGTGAGATAGTATTCCAGTGCAAATCTTGACACAGATCATTCCAAGGCAATCTTGTCAATGCCCTTTATCATGGGCATGAGGACAGAGCATAATCGACATACAATCTTCACAATGCACATCACCTTGGTAATTATGACAGAGTATAATGGACATGCAATCTTCACAAAGCACATCACAATGGAAATTATGGCAGAGTACAATCAATATGCATTTCTGAGAAATCACAAGTTATTTCACAAAGAATGTTCCTAATGCAATGTTGACTCTGACAATGGCAAATGGAAACTTGACTGAACATCCCAAGAGGAATCCTGACACAGAACCTTCCAAGTGGAATCGTTGAAATAGATATTATAATTGCCATTATGACAGAAAGTAATTGATATGTGATATTGACAGTGGACAATACAAATGAAATCATGACACTGAAAGTTCCAACCTGCTATCTTTAGATACCAGTACGATGACAGTGGCTCATTCTCTTTTTTCCTCACCTGCCTCCACTACCTAATTGTTAGGATGTCTCGCTCAAAATATTCCCAAGCTAATATCGCGACTATCAAGTCATGACAAAAAAGGGAATTGCTGTTCCTCACTCATGAATATGCTCCTTTGAAATCGACAAGGAATCAAGCCTCTTCTGATCATGTGCCAGAGAAACTTTTCATGTGATTGGCCTTTCCCGTTGCCTTTGTGTCTTCAGGAGTGAAATTCTCTACCTCCAGGATTAAAATAGACTATTGGAAATCCAGTTTGAAGGACAATATGCCTGTGATAAAATTCTGGGTTTGCAATGACGCAAGCAGATTTTCCATTTGAGTAGAAAACTTCTTAATGAATTCCAACAAATGATAGAGCTGTAGACAAATTCCAATTCTTCAAAAGAACAGGATGCTCAACTCAGCAGAGAAAGCAGTTCGAGGTTTGAATATGGAAAAGACAATCATCAATTGTTGTCGAAAATCAGGTTGTGTTATTCGATCCATAACAATCTCTGGTTGCTCAAATATTCCTCTGAGTCCACAACAGGAATAGGGACATTTTGGGCACTTGAAAAGCAGCACACATCAATGGAAAGATCTGGAATTTATGGGACTTCTATAAGGATTCACAATGTCATCTAATTAGGTTTCCTTCCCGTTAAGAAAGTCTCTGTACTGATGTTGACATCTTTGGTACTCTGTTTATTGGTTTATATGTTTTGAAATGAACTAAACCACAGGCTGTAATTTACCTAATATCCCTCGAGCACTAAGCAGAAGAAAACAATTTCTGTGAACGGTAGTGAGTCAGGGAATCAGTGGAATGGTGTGGTCTCTAGTAGAAAGAAAGGAAGAAAAAGAGAGAATGAAGGAGAGAAAGAAAGTAGGAATGGAACCATGTACTGGGACATCTGATCTTGTCCTGCTCTAAGATCCAGTCCTCTTCACATTCCCACAAATACTGGCAATGGATTAAATTTTTCACAGTGTCCTTCTGATCATGGCCTCTCAGTCATGTGTCTTCGGAGAACATTCTTCATTTCCAGGCAGGTATTTTGGCCTCTCTGGTTTTCCATCCTCTCCTACACTTTGCTTTGTGAGAGGTGGTCTGTGATTCAAGAAACTTCAAAGAAATCTCATTGGCTTAGAGTGTTGTCGTGGCGACTGAACAAGCAAAACTCAATTGCAGTACTCCTCATTGCCTCAGGATGTTGCTTGAATTAAAAGTAGACACCTGGGCACTATTCCCTGTGGATTCTTTAATGGAAGATATCTCAGAGAAGACACACATGACTGAGAAGGCCAAAAGCCTCCTGTAGATCATGATCACACTGTGAAAAATATAATCCACTGCAAGTGTTTGTGGAATGAGAAGAGGACTGGATTGTACAGCAGGACAAGGTCAGATGTCCCAGTTCATGGTCCCTTTCTTTCTTTCTTTCTTTTTTTCTTTCTTTCTTTCTTTCTTTCTTTCTTTCTTCTACAGACGCACATCGGCCCACTGAATCCCAGGCTCACTATCGCTCACAGAAACTGTTTTCTTCTGCTTAGTGCAGGAGGGATATTAGGTAAATTACAATCTGTGGTTTACTTTACTTCAAAACATATAAACCGATGAATAGATCACCAAAGTTGTGAGCATACGTTCCCAGCCTGTCTTTCTGAGAGAAAACCCTAATTAGACCATGTTCTCAATACTTAGAGAGGTCCCAAAAATTCCAGATCTTTCAAGTGACCTGTGTTGTTCTTAAAGTGCTCAAAATGTTCCTGTTCCTGTTGGGGACTCAAAGGAAACTTTGGGGAACCAGAGATTGTTATAGATTGAATAACACAACCTGATCTTCGACAGCAATTTTTGATTGTCTTTTCCATTTTTAAGCTCCGAACTGGTTACTCTGCTGAGTTAAGCTTCCAATCTTTTGAAGAATTGCAAAGTTTCTATTGCTCTATCATTTGTGGGTGTTCATGAAGAAGTTTTCATCTCAATTGCGAAGTCTCTTTGCGTCATTTCAAAAACAGAACATTATCACAGGCATATTGTGCTTCACACTGGATTTCCAATAGTCCATTCTAATCCCAGAGGTAGAGAATTTCATTCTTGAAAACCCAAAGGCAATGGAAAAGAACAATTACATGAAAAGTATCTCTGGCACTTGACCAGAAGAGGATTGATTCCATGCCAATTTCAAAGGAGCATATTAATGAGTGAGGAATGGCAATTCCCATTTTTGTCATGATGTGAAAGTCACAATATTTGATTGGAAATATTTTGAGTGAGACAGTGGAGGCAGGTGAGAAAAAAGAGGATGAGCCATGCCATCATGCTTCTATCTAAAAAATCAAGTTGGAACAGAGAGAGTTTCTTTTCCAGATGCTGGGTTTCTGTGCAGCGATCCTGTTCACATCGCAAAGGAGAAAATTCTTCTGTTCCAGGCAAGTATTTTGGCCTTTCTTTTTTCCCATCCCCTCCTACACTTTGCTTTCTGAAAGGTGGTCTGTGATGCAAGAAACTTCAAAGAAATCTCATTTCCTTAGAGCTTTGTCATGGTGACTGTCCAAATAGAACTCAATTGCAGTACTCCTCACTGCCTCTAGATGGGTCTTGAAGGAAACGGAGACACCTGGGCGCTATTCCCTCTGGATTCATGAATTGAAGATATCTCAGAGAAGACACACATGACTGAGAGGCCAAAAGCCTCCTGTAGATCATTATCACAAAGACACTGAAAAATTTAATCCATTGCCAGTATTTGTGAGAATGAGAAGAGGACTGGATCTTAGAGCAGGACAAGGTCAGATATCCAAGTTCATGGTTTCTTTCTTTCTTTCTTTCTTTCTTTCTTTCTTTCTTTCTTTCTTTCTTTCTTTCTGTCTTCTACAGACGCACATCAGCCCACTGAATCCCAGACACACTATCTCTCACAGAAATTGTTTTTTTTCTGCTAAGTTCAGGAGCCATATTAGGTAAATTACAATCTGTGGTTTACTTTACTTCAAAATATACAAACCGATAAATAGATTACCAAAGTTGTGAGCATATGTACGGAGCCTATTTTTACGGGAGGAAAATCTAATTGGACCACGTTCTGAATACTTATTGAGGTCCCATAAATTCCAGATCTTTTAAGTGATCTGTGCTGCTTTTCAAGTGTCCAAAATGTCTCTGTCCCTTTTGTGGACCCCAGGAATCTTTGGGGAACCAGAGATTGTTATAGATAGAATATCACAACCTGATCTTAGACAGCAATTGATGATTGTCTTTTCCATATTCAAACGTCGAACTGGTTTCTCTGCTGAGTTGAGCATCCTGATCTTTAGAAGAATTGCAAAGTGTCTACAGCCCTATCATTTGTGGGAGTTCC
>PVJH01045401.1:0-12426 GCA_004026705.1 Nesogale talazaci
TTAATATTGTGAAAATGTCAACACTACTCAAAACAATCAATAAATCCAATACAATTTCCAGATCCTAACACCACTCTTTAAATAAATGACGAAAATAAACTATTAATGTTCTTTGGAGAGAGAAGAAACCCATAATAAGCAAAGGAGTTCTTAAGAAGAAGAACGACAAAATAAGAGGCTTTTCACTACCCAATGCCAACACTTATTACAGAGGCACAGCATCAAAATAACCTGGTACTAGTATAATGGTAGATCTATGGACTTATGGAACAGGATAGAAAGCCCCCAAAATAAATTCACCAACCTAATACAACTGATCTTTCACAATGCTAAAAAATCATGAAATGGGAAAGAGATAATCTCTTCAACAAACAGCATTCGCAAAATTGAATCTCCATCTGCAGAAGAGTGAAACAGTGCCTATGCCTCACCCCAGGATAAAAAATAAACTCAAGATAGATCAAAGATCTGAATTTAAATTCCACGGCATAGAGACATATTAGGAAATAGTATGAAGGAAGCTCATACAATCGAAGACAAAATAGATGACTGGTACCAAGTAAAAATAATACACTTAAGTGTATCAAAAGATTTCATCAAAAGAGGAAAAAAAGAACCTAGAAACTGGGTAAAAATTTTTTGCAATGACAAAACAGACAAGGAACTAATTGCCAGAATCTACAAACAAACAAACACTATAGAACCAACATAAAAAACAAACAATCCAATTTACAAGTGGGCCAAACACAGTTCATCAAAAAGACATCCAAATGAGAACATGCTCCTGATCATTAGTCATCCAGGAGATGCAAATTTTAAAAATACTACTTTATATTGACAATGACATTCCAATTAGCAAACCAAACCAAACCAAATAAAACAAAAGCATCCACAACAAATGCTGAAGGGGGTGTAGAGAGATGGGAACCCTTGGACGTTGCTCGTGAGTCTGTGAATATATGCAGCCACGGTGGAAAGTGAAAAGGTGCTACTTATACAGCACCTGGAAACAGAAATCTCATACAACACAGCAATGCTTCTGAGGAATATATCCCCAAGCAGAGTAAGAGCCATAACATGAGCACACATATGCACACCCATGCTGATTGTGCTGCTGGAATGCTCCTTGGAGTGGAGGGCAGCGCAATTTTGTCTCACACCCTTTGGGCCTGTTGTCAGGAGAGACCAGTCCCTGGAGAAGGACATCATGTCTGGTAGAGGGGCAGCAAAAAAGAGGAAAGTCCACAAGGAGATGGACTGGCACCACGCCTGCAACAATGGCTCAGGCAAAGGAAAACTTGTAAGGATGGTGCAGTGCTGGGCAGTGTTTCACTGGCACTTAGCAAAAAAAAAAAATCATCATAGCACTGTTCACAATATCAGGAAGTTGGAAACAGCGCAAGTGTCCACAGTAGAAGAATGGATAAAGATAATTTTGTGTATACACGCAATGGAATACTATGCAGGTCTAAAAACCCATGAAACACTTCACAACATTAATGAACCTGGGGAACGTTATATTGAGTGAAGTTAGTCAATCATAAAAGGACAAATATTATATGAGGCCAGTACTATAAGGATAAAAATCTAAAAAAGACTTGCACACTGGAGGGAACAGTTTTTGGACATACGCAAGGAAGGGTGAGAAATGGATTGAAAAACTGACAGATATTGACTTGGGTAAAGAGAGGATGGAGGTTCATAAGGGGGAGGAGAGAAATCAGAGGATGAGGGTGAGGTACATATAGAAGGGATGGTGTTGATGAGTCTTTTCTCCCAACACCCCCTTTTTAAAAAAATGGGAACTAATACATAGATCATGTAGTTCCATAGTTCAATCACATCAAGCAGTATTGCACAATTGCTACCCTAAACATTCTTTTCCTTCCTGGACTCCTTGACATTGTTTCCCTTTTACCATTGCCCCCACTTGCCTGCATGCCCCTTAAGAACACTTATTTTAATTGCTGATCCTCTAGGTTCATCAATCCTGGGGCTCATTTTTGAAAAGCAGAAAAAACATATGACACAAAGTGAAGAGGGTCCCCCTAATGGCCAAATACATCTGAGATAAACCCCAATATGAACAAACAAAAACCAGAAAATGTTGCAAATCAGATCAGGTTAATGTGCTTGGGGAGAGGGGAGGGGTCGTCAACTGACAAGGTTTTAGTGATTTCAGTCAGGTTTATTCTTTGATGCTTTCTAGACTTGATGAGTCTTTTGAACTGTTGAATGTGTAGCTGATTATCTGAAATGCAACCCCTTCCCTACCCAATTCACAAAAAAGTATTGAAAATATATCAATAGAATATAAGCTGTAAATAGGGTTGGTATGTTTTTGGTGTGTGTGAATTGTATCTTGTTAAGCACAAGAATAGTTTTTTAATATCCTTTTTGGGAGATTATGGTTAAAGGTTGTGTAAGTGCTGAATTGACAAGAGGTGGAGTGTGATAGGTTTTGGGTTAACTTGGCTACATTTGTGGGAATCCATGGGTGGAATATAACCTGTCAATCAGGTTGCAGGCTGATGACACCTCCTTGGGGGTATAGTCTTTTTATAAGAGATGCTGTGAAGAGCCAGTTTCTCCTTGCCCCACTTCTTCCTGCTTGCTTTTGGGGACCAGTGGCCCATGTGATCGACTGATCTTAGGAGCTATTAGCACTCTCCTTTATTCTTGTGGACCTCAGGCCCACAAGAGTCTGCACCCACTGGCCTGCTTTGCCTTCTTCCTTCATTTGGCCTCAACTGTGGAAATCAGCAGGGGCTTCTATTGAGAGTCTGCCCAATGGACTTGTGTTGGACTGGGCTGGGCCACTTGCTTGATATGCATTTCTTTCTTGACATAAAGTTCATATATATATATATATATGCCATTGGTGTTGTGTTTCTAGACAATCCATCTTAATACAATGATGTACATTGGTATATTTACAGCATACAAATACATGTAAGAATATTTGCTATAACCCAATCTATGCAAATAGGCACTGACTGTAATTCTACAGCAAAGTGACTGTCTAGTAAACCTCACTGTGCTAGCTGCTTCTCCAATAGAGTTTAGGTTATTGGACTGGGTCCCATGTTGTGGCCTTCACTTCCAGTAGTTTAGCAAAAGCTATTCAAGCCCTCAACTTTTATTTCTAGACATCAGAGATATGCACACACAGAGGAAGAAAGTGCTCTGTGAGAGTTTTCTGCAACTCAAGCAACTAAGGAATAGCTGAAACTACATCTACGGAAGGAATCAACACCACTGGGAACCTGATGTGGACTCTTGTCTTTTAAAACTATGATAAAATAGAGCTTTGTTCTTTAGAGCCACTTATTTGTGGATTTGTGTTATGTGTGGACTGGTGGGGAATACTTTATCAGTGTATCTGATGTTATTGCAAATTGATAGCTGGGCCTAGAAAAGTAGAAAACTGTGTAAAGGTTACCTGTATAGGAGAAAACTATATGTAGTTTCATGATCCAACATTTGATGGCTCTATGAACTTAAGCAAAATAAAAAAAAAATCCCTCTATGCTTTGATTTGTGTCATTTGTAAAATGGAGATGACCTGAGTGCCTGATTCACAGAGTTGACATGGGATAAAGTGAGATGTGTAAGGGAATTGGGGGGGGGGGGTGCCTTTTGTGATAGGACTTTCTTTCTTCCACATGTTTGAGGGTTGAGCTTTTTTTTTTTTCTCTCTCTCTAGAAAACCCAGCCTAATAAAAAGATTAACATTCTGATATTTAAAACCATCATATGTTAGTTTGGATAGTATGAAATAGTTTAGCTTTAGTGCAAGCCCCAAACTAGGTTATTTCTTAGTAAAATGATTGACCATGAGTCTAAAAAATGTGAAGAACTTTATGTCCAGGCTTTATATTTGGTCTATTTATATGTCAGCTCCTGTAATCTTACTATGACTGCATAAACAGGGTTTTATTATGAGAGAAAGTGAGATTAAAACAGTTATGTTCTTTGCTCCACAGCAGATAACCTTTAAGGATTAGATGTGGGACTTAAATTTCCCTTTGTTTGACTTTTATCTACCCTTTATTTATTTTTTTACTTTTACCCTTTTCTGAGTTTACCCTAAACTCTTACCTAAGGGAGTATTCAGTCTACATTATATGGCATCCATTTGTGGCAGTCCCTAATCTGATATCAATTTGAGGATTAAGAGTATAAGGGTGAAATCTAGCCTGTCAATCTGGAGATCGCCAAGGAAACCTCTCTGTTGGCATGGTCTTCTCCTGAGAATTCTGGAAATGGGTCAATTCTTTCTTGGAGGCAGGAGACACTATCTCTAGATTCACTCCTGGGGAGACATTACAGCTGACAAGACACATGACAGCATGCTGATAGACCCTGAGCTCTGGTAACTGGAGGAGCCTTGAGGAGACCCCTTCCGTACTGAGGTACTACTATCACCACTGGATACACAAAACTCTGCATCCACTGGCTGTGATTGCCCTGGTATCACTGCATGTGCTTCATGAATCAGAAGAGGACTTATGAATTGGTAGCAGACATAGGGGCTAATATTGGACCTATGGTCTTGGACTAGACTAATTTGGGATGTTTTCTTAATGTATAGTTGCTTTTGTATATAAGACTCTTTCTTATTCACACACGAGAGTTTTTATGGGTTTGCTTTCTAGTGTACCTGGACTAACACACCATTCAACATAGTAGGTTAGGGAAGTGCACTGATTTTCCATTTTTATCTTCAGTGGGGATCTAAGAGATTGAGTCTAATCCTACCATTTTACTTTGTTTCTTATGTATATACAGTTTTTTTTTATAAAACAAGAATATACTTCAATTTGGGATTCTAGTATGGTGAACTCCTTCTCCTTTTTCTTCAAATCCTAATACATGACAGGATTTTTTTTTCTCCTTAAGAACAAACTGGCAGGGCTGAACCCCGCTGGTGGTGGTGTAGTGGTTGAGTGCGGGACTGTGGCCCATTGGCTTGGCAGTTCAAATCCAGCAGCAGCTCTCCAGGAGCAAGGCTGGGTAGCTCCCACGATGACTAGAGGGCAGTGATGCACCCCCCTCCGGAAAAAAAGAACAATCTGGCATATATTAATGGGGCAGCAGAGGGAAGTGATAAGCCACTGAGAAACTTTCAGACTTGGTTTCTTCTGAACAAATAAATTTGGTTGGACCAGATAATCATTGACCTTTCTAATTATAAATGGCATATTAAATGGAACTCTGTCTCCCTCTCCTTTTCAGTCTCCCTTCTTTCTTTCCTTTTTTCTTAGTTGAGTCATGTCAAGGAAAATAATTACATTTAGTCATTCTGAATGGGCCATCAATTTCTGTAATTCGTCAAATCAGCATTTGATCCTGGTTACTGTAGAATGAAATATTATTTGTGTTATAAGCAAATGAGTTTGACATTTATACCACTGTGGCCTAAATTTTCTTAAATCTTGTCATATATGTGAAATGTGTATGATGTGTAGTCTTGATATTCTCAAGACTTGAAAGCTATAAGAATATGTGAATATCTTTTAAGTTCTCGAAATGATTCATAGATAATAATAATTTAATCTCAGGATTTTAGTATGCTAATGAGTGATGTGTATATCAAGTGGGTGCCATCTGATCATTAATGCATTATACTAACTCTACTACAGTAATATTCATAAATTGTAGTGGGTTAGAAAAAGATTCTTCTTGTAGTGTCAAATTTGGAAATAGAATAAATGTAAATTTATTTGGGATTACTTACTGTTGTTTAAAATGGCAGTTTCTTTTTATAGTTAAATATAATTTAACTGTATTTACAGAATTTCACAGAAAAGTATAATTCTCTTCCATTTATGCAATATCCTTCACTTGAAAGAAAAAAACAAACAGAAAAACAAGTCCACGGCCATTGAATTGGTCCCACCTCACATGACCCTATAGGACAGAGTAGAATTGCCTCTTTGAATTTCAGAGGCTGTAAATCTCTACAGGAGCAGAAAGCCTTCTCTTTCTCCCATGGACCACCAAGTAGGTCCAAATCGCTGGCCTTGTAGTTAGCAGTTCAGTGGCAATCACTGAGTCGCTAGAAGCTCTGATAGGATATATGAATGTACATCTATTTTGGCTACTGGGTTGTGAAGCAGCTTGAAAAGCAGAAAGGAAAATAATTTGTCTTTTGGATTCTTCAAATACTTACAAGAAGCCTGCAAAGTTGTAGGGAAATGTGCGAACAAGTGTGAAATCAACTTAACTACTTAACAAAATATAAGTGAATTAACTCTCCTGTCATTTGGATTTTCAGAAGATAAAAGAAGCAGAGAGAAGGGAAAGAGGATTGGCATGAGAAAAGAAAGAAGGAAGGAAAACAGAGAGGAAAAGATGAAAGACAGAGAGAAGGAAGGAGACCAAGATTGCACCAATCTTTCTTATAGACTTGGGCTCAGGTGTTCTCAAAGCACACACACGAGAATGGCTCAGAACAAGGCTTTACTGTGGTGTTTTATCAACTTTGACTCATACTAACTCTACGGGACATCTTGAGCTGCATCACAGGCTGCTCATCCTTATGGATGCCATATCTTTATCCCTTGAGACAGCTGATGGGTTTCGACGGATTTTTCTGTTTGCAACTGGGTGCCTAACTTTGAGCCCCCACCCTTTCCCCAATTCACAGTCAACAAGTTGATTTTTACTTATAGTGACCTTCTTGGACAGGGTAAAACTGACCTGTATGTTTCTGAGATTAAAAGTATTCACAGGAGTAGAAAACTTCATTTTACTCTCACAAAAAACCCTAAAAAGTAGACAGTGCCTGCCCCTTTTCATTTGGGGTTCATTTATTTCAACAATGCCGATCTTGTGACAGCCTATTATTTTGCTTTTTTTAACCCATTTTTTTCATCCTTAGACATGCTTTGTGATTTCACATTTATCTTGGGATTTGTAAATACAGATATTTCAAATAGCCTGAAGCTAATAAAGTCGAGGCCAAAGACGCTCTTGACATGATGAGAAATATTTGGGAAATAAGTTTAGCCAAGACTTTAACAGGTTTCTTTCAAATATGTTGAATGAATGAGTATGTAAGTAATGTAAGTTCTAGGCTAACTGTCTACAGGAATTTATGTTATAGTGGATCCAAAACTCTGCTTCTTCTTTTTTTTGGGGGGACATCACTGCCCTCTGGTGGTTGTGGGAGCTACAGCTACCCAGCCTTCCTCCTGGAGAGCTGCCACTGGATTTGAACCAGCAAACCCATGGGCCGCAGTCCTACATTCAACCACCACACCACCACACCACCAGGGCTCAGCCCCTGATTATTCTTTTGTAGGCTAGTTCTTGTGCTTTTATGGATAGTGAGAGAATAGGGAAACATCTTTGCCTTGTGTATATGTGCATGTATGTATGTGTGCATGTGTGTAGGTGTATGTGTATGACCATATATGGAATATCAGGCAAATGTGAGCATGTCCATGACATAGTCAAAAGGCAGAGAGGACAGAGTAATTCCGAATTGGTGGCACAAAGGGAATTGAGGAATTTAACTATTGAAACCCTTGTCATGGTCCCACAGTTTATATTTCCTTCTTATTCTGTAATCCTTTTCATAGATCTTTTGGTTTCCATGACCGTTAGCTACTCAAGCAACATTATTTTTTTTTAACATTCTTAAAAAGGTTAGCATGTTAAAGTAAGTCAAAGCTGGTAGGATGAAAGAATTTAAACTGTTATTTTCTGAATTAAATATACTTCTGAAAAGAGCAGGAGGAAGGAATTACTGTTTCTAAGTTATTTTTCATACTTACTGGTTCTTCCATTTAAAGGGATCAGGCATAAAGCTTTATCTCCCAGACACTGGAAATTGCAACAATGACCCTTAAATCCTGTCCTTTCAAACATTTCTATTGACCTTCTTCACAGCACCTGTGCCTTGATGTAAAATCTGCGCTCCAGGGCCTGGGAGTCAGAAGAAACTGCAGCAGACATTGCTTACTACTTTTCCTTCCTTCCTTCCTTCCTTCCTTCCTTCCTTCCTTCCTTCCTTCCTTCCTTCCTTCCTTCCTTCCTTCCTTTAATAAGCTCAACTAAAGTTCAAGTGCACAGTAGACAGTGACTCCCAGCTTGTGCCCACGTTGGTTCAAAAGCACCAGGGAGTGTGAAGGGCAAAGTTGGCATGTATAAGGGGAGCCAGCAAGAAAGGGAGAGCTCTTTGTTTCCTTTCTGTATGACCCGTACCCTTAAAGACAAATACATTCTTGTAGTAGCAATGATGTAGCTCTCCAAGCTAGTCATTTTATAGCTTAATTTCCTATGTATATAAAATATAGCTATCTTGGAAATTCAGATTGATCAAAAATTAAACTTAATTTTATATCTCTTTGTGACTTAATTTTTTAAAAAATTTGGATGCTTTTGACTATGAAGAAGCTATAAAGATGAATTTCTACAATTGAATAAAAAGATGAGAAATGTGCAGCTCTCCAGGAGGAAGGCTGGGCCTCCCAATCCCACCAGAGGGCAGTGATGCCAAAAAAAAAATTAGAAAAAGATGAGAAATGCAATTAAATCAAATGAATACTTAAAAAATGCTGAGGAAAATTAATTCTAAGCTTAAAAATTTTAACCATTTTTTCTCACTTATTATGAGGGTATTTCATTCTCTGTATACACATCCTAAAGACCCTAGATTTATGGACCCTCTGATTTATGGACATTAAGGAAGGGCGGCCTGTTAGAAGAAAAAGTGGCAATAGAAAAACATGAAAAGGTCACGTCGAAAGCTAAACTTTGTTATTTATAGTTAAATGTCACTTATTATTACTGAGTTTATTGAGAAATAACTTGCTACAATAAAATACAGTCATTTTAATTATACAGTTTGGTGAATTTTGGTGTCTACAATTACAAAACCATGATAAAATTAAGTTGTAGAATTTTTTGATCAGTATCAAAGTTCCACTTTTTATGTTTGTCCGCTTACCAGTTAATCTTCTTCACACTTTCTGGTCCTGGCAACCACTGATCTGCTTTCTGTCATTGATAACAAGATTTGCTCTTTCAAGTGTTTCAAATAAATGCAATCTATTGATTTAAACTCTTCTTTGACTCTACAGAGACTTATTTATGTGGATGCACGTAATAAGTTCCTTTTTATTGCTCAGCAGTTTTGCATTATATAGATACATGCCTTGCTTTTGTATCCACCTATTAGGAATGTATCTACACCCATTGCCATGGGGTTGATTCCAATTCATATTGGCTATATAGGAGAGAACAGATTTTCCCTACAGGCTTTTGAAGGTGCCCTGGTCATGTAGTGATTGGGGTGCTAGCCGCAGGTCAACAGTTTGAAACCACCAGCCCACGCCTTGTGAGAAAGACAATGCTTTCTACTGTCATACAGAATCACAATCGCAGAAACCCACAGGGGTAGTTCTACCCGACCCTACAGGGGCACTATGCCTCAGAATTGACTGATGGCAGAGAGCTTGACTTGGATAGAGTTTCTGGCGGAATCTTTATTGGAACTCCATGGAGCAGTCCTTTCTCTCCTATAGGGTGGCTATGTTTCAGAGTCAACTCCATAGGAACAGGTCTTTTGCTTCATTTTTTTTCGGTGACTTTATTGGGGGCTCTTACAACTTTTGTAACATTCCATATATCATTTGTATCAAGCATATTTGTACACATGTTGCCATATTTATTTCCAAATATTTTCTAGTTAAGCCCTTGGTATAAGCTTCTCTTTTCCCCTCTTTTTTTCATAAATCATTTTATTGAGGGCTCATACAATTCCCATCATGATCAATACATATGTCAATGGTATGCAGACCACATTTGCACATTTGTTGTCATCATCAGTCTCAAAACATCCTCCCTCCACTTAGGCTTCCAGTACCAGCTCTCCATATTTCCCCTCTCTCCCCACTCCCTCTCTCCCATGAACCCTTAATAATTTATAGACTATTATTATTTTTTCAAATCTTACATTGTCCAATGTGTCCTTTCATTCACTTCCCTATTGTCTGTGGCCCAGAGAGGAAGTCACATGTAATTCCCTGCAATCGCCTCCCCAATTTTCCACTCCACCCTCCCTCCACCTTCCTGGTATCATCACTTCCACCATTGGTTCTGAAGGGATCAATTATACTGAATTCCCCATGTTTTTGGCTCCAATGCACATTCCCTGGTCTAGCCAGATTTGTCAGGCAGAATTGGGATCATGATAGTGGGGAGAGGAAACATTTGAGAACTAGAAGAAAGTTGCATATTTCATTGTTACTACACTGTACCTTGACCAGCTTATCTCCTCCCTGCAACACCCCTGTAAGGAGATGTCACTTCACCTATTGATGGGCTTTGGGTCCCCAATCTGTACTCCCCCTTCATTTTCAATGATATAATTTTTAATTCTTTGATGCCTGATATACTGGATCTCTTCGACATCTCATGGTCACACAGGCTAGTATGCTTCTTCCATGTGGACTTTGTTGCTTCTGAGATAGATGGCCACTTGTTTACTTTCAAGCCTTTAAGACCCCAGATACTATATCGCCAGGCACCATCAGCTTTCTTCACCACATTTACTTATGCACACATTTGTTGTCAGTGATCAAATTAGGAAGTTGAGCACGCAATGTTATGATTTTTAAGTTCTTGAACTTTTGCTTCATTTTTATCTCTCAGAAATTTTATAATTTAATAATCACGTATAGCTCTATAATCAATTTGAATTAATTGTGTGTGGTGTGATGAAAAGATTGAAGTTAATTCTTTCCATATATTTATAGCCATATGCTCCTCTATTATTTAGTGAAAAGACATTTTTTACCCATCAAATTATGCATAAGTCTATCTCTGGATTTTCTGTTCTATTCTATGTTACTATGTGTTTATTCTTTTATTAATATCACAGGACCTAGATTATACTGTTCAGTTTGTACTATAAATTAGTAATTTAAATTCTTCCATTTTCTTTAAAAATTATTTTTACTGGGCTGAACCCCAGTGGCATAGTGGTTGTGCACGGGACTGCGGCCCACTGGGATGGAGGTTCAATTCCAGCAGTGGGGCTGGGCCTCCTACTCCCACTACCAGAGAGCAGTGATGCCCAAAAAAACAAAACAAAAAAAATATTTTTACTATTCTCTTAGCTTTAAATTAAAAATATTATCTGAAATTAGTTTGCTAATTGGTAAAAAAGTGTCCGATGGGATTTTGGTTTAATTTAATGGGCATATTAATAAATAGACTATTCTTATTCATAAAAATACTGCATCTCTTCATTTATTTAGGTCTTCATGTATTTTTCTTAAACATTATTTGTAAGTTCTTTGGTTTTCCACACACTAAGATTATTCCTAAATTTTTCATGTTTGCATACTATTAATATAATTTAATATTGAGGCTTTCAATAAAGTAATGCCATCGATCTTTGTTTATTGACCTTGTTTGCTATAAGGTTGCTAAACTCATGCATTAGTTTTACTCACCTTTTGTAGATTTCTTAGGATCACACAAAAGCATGTGTGAGAATTTTATTTTTTTATTTTATTTTATTTATTTATTTATTTATTTTTGAGTGGAGCAAAAGGTTTATTAGTAGTGCCGTCCACACCATGGGGTCTCACATACAACATGATCAGCAGCCTGCAGACCCTGTGCAAGGACGGGGAGCCTCATCATGGCCCCGCCCCATTGGAGGGGGAGGGGGCGTGCACAGGGGCCTGGGGAAGGCAGGGGCACAGGATGGAAGGAGCCACAGTCCACACTAAGTGTAGCCCAGTGTTCAAATTCCTGATCACAGGGTCCTGGGACTGAAGCATTTGACTTTTCCCCAATCCCAGTGGAGCTGTGACCTCATGACTCGAACCTCCCCCCCCCCAACCCCCGCCCCAGAGGAAGACCCCACAAGGTGGGAGGCGAGGTGGGGGGGGGAGAGAAATATTTCAGGCTCAATCTGCCTCTCATGGGCATGTTAAAATAACCACACCTCCGCCAGGAACATCTTCAAGGCCTTCCCCTTCCCCACCACGCTGGGTCCCAGGGATGAGCGGGGTAACTGGAAAGGGAAGTGCTATCCTCAAGTTCAGGCTGAGGCAGGACAGGGCCCGTTTGTAGAGGTGACCGGCGACCACTCCCCGCTCTCTCCATGTCCTGTGATGTGGCCTGGCCTGGCTACCTGTCTGAAAGGGAGGGAGGAGGAGGAGGGGGACAGCTGCTGCCCTTACTCAGGTGTTGTCTGAGGCTCCAAGGCCTGGCACGGAAGCCGGGCAGGGGGTCCTTCCAGGCAGTAGAGAGGCCTGCTTCTCTCTCAGCTGGGGGTCCTGTGGTTGGGGCCGGCTGCCATGGATGGCTGTCGGGGCTCCCCGACTCCCCTGATCATCAAAGGAAAAGTCTCACACAGACCTCCCTGACCCGCCCTATCCTACCCAGACCCCACAACAG
>PVJH01045402.1:0-12416 GCA_004026705.1 Nesogale talazaci
CCCAGTGGTCTAGTGGATCAGCCAGGATTCCCAGGATACCCCCTGATGCCCTAGGTCAATTCTGCCAACTCACTACACACCACTAAAGAGCCTCAGTCTCCCCCTCCCCCAGGTCTGGAGGTCAATCCTGCCTCTCCTGCCCTCAACAGGCTTGCACCGATGTTCCCTCAAACTTGGCCATTCCCTCTCCCCACATCTGCATTGCCCCTCCCATCCATAAACCTCACCCCTCTGAAAGGGCAACCTTCCTGTCCTGAGGACCTCACTCCAGATCCACATGGCTATCACTCAGCAGACAGCCTCCCCAAGCCCCTCTCCCCTGACCATTTGTTAGGTGTCCTCCTGCCAAATGCCCTACACTGTACTATACTGGAGCGGATGGGGTATGGTTCATTGGCACTGGTCCCTGGTCAGAAGACTGGATGACCTGCAAACTTAAGCTTCTGCCCAATCTGCTGCCTGCCCCTACCTCAGTGGACTCATACAGCTTTTGTCCTTTGGTGCTTGACTAATTTCAAGCACCATAATGTCTTCCAGAGGCCTCCATGAGTTGAGGCATTTCATCACAGTTTGCTTGTTTTTTAAGAATCTGTGCCCTTTCTGATCCTTTAGAAGTTCATTTATGGTATGCCTGTGGACCAAATTCTGTAGTGTGACCTGTCTGAATCTCCATCTGGATCAAGGACACCAACAGGTCGCATTCATTCCCACGTCCACAGTGCTTAGCATCCTGCAGTACACCAAAGTGCATGCCAGTTGAATACATTAAAGTCTCATGAAGAATCTCTGTGATCACTTTTGACAGAAAAGGTAGCCTTGGCAACTTGAGCAGAATGTTTGGTGAAGGAAAGTTCATGGAAGGTACTTTCCCCATTTCCTCTGTTAACTGCTGACATTAGCCATCAAATTACCTAAAGCACCATACATGAATGCCACCATGAATACACAGAACCGCCAAAATTGTTCGTTCTAATTTTGGCATGGCACATTTTGTGACTAATAAAGATCAGCAGGGCTGAGCCCCGGTGGCGTAGTGGTTGTGCGCGGGACTGCAGCCCACTGGGATGGAGGTTCAATTCCCACTCACAGGAGCAAAGGCTGGGCCTCCTACTCCCACCATCAGGGCAGTGATGCCTAAAAAAAAAAAAAATCAGCAAAGGGTAGAGGTCTGAACGTTTTTGAATTCATTCTTTTGTTTTGGTATGAAAATTTTATAAATTCACAGAAAAAAAATTACACATCTAGTCCTTCTTATCTGTTATATTTAGAGAACAGCTGTAACAATGGATTCACCCATTGCTGACATGTTGCCACATTTGCTTTATCTATGAGGGTGTGAGCTTATGTGCACATTCTTCCCAATCATCTGTGAGTAAATTCCAGCTTTATGACTCTCTAAACACTTCATCACACATCTGAACATGCTCCTACAGGACAAGCGAAGAGACAGAAAGACATGTGAGGGCAACTCAAATGGTCTTGGTACATTTTAGCCAAACCCAAATGACTTCACTTGGATTCTATTCTACCTGTCTCTGGGAAAGTGGGTTTGATGGTGAATTGAGGAAGGGTAGCATGTCCTTGGAAAGAACACTTAAACACACACACACACACACACACACATACACACACTTGGCATATTTTTAAGTAAACTTCCAACAGCCACCAGTGTCTGACCTGCATTATCTCGTTAATCAAGTATTTTTAACTAAAAGTTTTTCTTCTGCTATTGGTGAGCCAAACTTCAAACCTTAGATTTCTTGGGCTTTCAATGTGTTCTTGCAACGTGTCATAACAGTGTTCCTAGATGAGAGAGGTTGGATGATCAGGAATGCATGAGTTCATCCCAAAATATATATTGGAGGAGCATCAAAAAGACTCAAATGAAACCCCCCCCCCTAGAATAAACCAAACTTTATGGTAAGTTAAGCTTTCAACACACTTGTCACAGATAAAAGGAACTAAAACACTCATGTGAACTTGACATTGAAATGCTTCTAGTGGGTAGAATCAGAGGACAGCTTTCCCCAGGTCGTGGACTTTGAGATTATTAGACTTCGTTCAAATCTTTATTGAAAAATTTCCCATAGAGACTGTTGAGATATTTGCTCTTCATTTTCATATTCATTGCTTAAGTCTTGTATGTGTTAGGGTCTGAAGGTGAACAGTTTTCTGTTAGAGAATCAATGTCATTGGATTTATTGCTTTATGCCTAATCTTCATTATTTTTTTATTCTAGCACCCATGCTTTATTAATTTTATAGGAAAACTTTTCCAAATGTTGCAACTAAAAACTTTCTTTATAATTTTCTCATTAGTAATTACACCTGGACTGTTTTTTATGAGACCGTGCAGGAGAGAAAAATATGACTATATATGGCCCTGTTCCCCCATGGGGAAAGCTATGTGGATCTAACAGAATATGGGAGAGGACATCTTTTGATCCAGAACAGAAAAAAACTGCATTTGGTAAGGAATCTGTTCCCAAGTGGTATAAGAATTTGACACTACAGGGTGTGTAGGGATGATTGCCTCATAAATTTCTCTCTTTTGGGGGGGGGGGCATCTGGTGGGAGTGGGAGGCCCAGCCTTGCTCCTGAAGAGCTGCTGCTGGATTTGAACCGCCAAGCCAGTGGGCTGCAGTCCCGGGGCTCAGCCATGAATTTCTCCTAAGTCATAAACCACTCTGTGGACCCTGTCCTTTTTCCTTGCTATAGGAGCATTGCAAGAAGAGTTATAAGATTGTGGTGTAGGCATGACCAATAATTCCTCTTAGACTTTCTCTGGCCTCTGGATGGATGGGGTATTGCCTCCTGTTGGAAAAGTGGGTAGGATCTTTTAATCCCAATAGGTTTGACATAAAGTATGTGCTCTGGAATTCCAGTTGCCAATTCCTGAGTATTAAGCTGATCTTCTTTGTCTATGTCAACTTCACCTGAGGCGATTTTGACAAACACCACCACCATAGGGTGTTCTCTGAGAAGATCACTGACTTTTCTCAGAATGACTCTCTCCCGTAATAGAGGATGGCATTTGAGCACAACTTTTAAAAGTGCATAAAAGTTGTATGTTAGGGTTGAGCCCTGGAGGCGTAAGTGGTTGAGTGCAAGAATGTGGCCCGCGGGCTTGGTTGTTCAAATCCAGCGGTGGCTCACAGGAGCAGCACTGGGTAGTGCCCACGATCACCAGAGGCAGTGATGCCCCCCCCCCAAAAAAAACAGTTGTATGTTGTGAAACACCTCGTGGCATGGAGAGATCTGAAAATTATTATGCTGAGGGAAATTGGTCAATTGCAAAAGGACAAGTATTGTATGAGTCCACTGCTGTGAGGGCAAACACCCAGATGGAGGTAAACTCATACTTTCAGTCATACAATCTAATAACCAAGTATGCCAAGTAACACCGTCAACCATCGCTATAGCCCATACACTATCCTTTCTGAGTTTATATCTTGAAAACCACTTTGACAGAGGAGACCCCATTTCTACCAGGATCAAACTGTCAAGATTGAAGGAAAGGAACATGACCATTTAGTGCCTGCCAGGCAAAAAATGGGATGAGGTTCCCCTAAACAGATATTCCCACCAAAGTGATAAGCTACACTGATGAGGAAATCAAGAAGCATACATTTCTCAGAGGCGAGAAAGGCAATTCTGTGAGTAGAAAAAGGGGGAAGAGCAACCTTCCAAAAGAGGAAAAAATGAATGGCAATACTTATACAGACCCTTGGGGGAGAGTATGCGTGGTCCTATGCACCTAATAGAACACATTGGTCCAAGTTTCTGTGCAGCCCCTGGGGACTCAGACCATGTGCCATAGAACACTGGAATGTTTAACCCTGAATCTTGAAGCCATACCAAAGGCAGTACCAGAGGCGTGAGATATGGAAACCCCTTTAGAAAATGGCCTCTACCTCAAACACACCTGTAGCTTAAGGTCTTAAGATAAAAATTATATGGTGTGTGAAGAAGAAGACAACTATACCAAGAGTATTGATCTCTCAGTGAGTGGACTGCCATTTATTTACTACTTCAATATGCTACTTACTTTATTAAGATGTGTTATTCTGGCAGACCTTAGTCCAGCATTGTCAGTGTATATTATATTACTGTAAATTTTGCCTGACCATGAACTCCCATGGTTTGTGTAAATAATGTCCAGTCATGTAAAGATTCAATCTCTACAAGTCAATAACCCATTGTGTTAGTCCAGGTAGACTAGAGAAACAAATTCATAAACACACATATGTATGTAAGGGAGATGTCTATGTATACAAGAGGAATAGAACATCAAGAAAGCATCCCAACCCAGTCCAGTCCAAGTCTGTAAGTCCAATATTAGCCCATATGTCCAATATAAATCTCTAAAGTCTTCTTCTGACTCACAAGCACATGCAATGATGCCAGGACAATCACAGGCCAGTGGGTGCAGAGTCTTGTGTATTCAGTGGTGGTGGAAACATTTTAGCACTGGCAGGGGTCTCCCCATGCCATCCCAAGCATCTCAGCACTGGCAGGAGTCTTCCTGTGGCTTCTCCTGCCCCAGAGGTCTGGTTCCATCAGGGCAAGCCCATGTGGCTTTTCCTCCAGCTCCTTCAGGTTCTAGGACTCAGGATCTATCAGCTTGCTGCCATATTGTCAGTAGAACATCTCCCAGGGACTGAGTTTTTGGTTGCTCATCTCTATGGGGGAGATATCTTGAGATTTCCTAGAATTCTCAGAGAAAGCCATGCCCACTGCTCACAGATTGACAGGCTAGACTCCACCCCTACACTATTAATCAAATTGCCACCAGAGTACATGACTGTCACACCCATGTATTGTGATTTGTAGCCATCCTGCATTTGCTTAATCTCCTTTCTTCAATTGTGCTTTAAGTACATAACCATGGGAAAAATCCATGACTCTATAAACAGAAGGACCATATGTTCCAGAGAGATGATATATAAGGTTCTCTAATTTAAAATAATGATGTCTCCAAGGTGAACCACAGGCATATAGAAAACATAGATATAAATAAGACTGGTTAGATATAAGACTGGTTTGAGACTTGCTCAATCTAAGAACAAGCAGTTCTTACAACATGACCCTGCTCGATATTCATCCTCATGAAAGAAATACAGAAGATATGGGTGCTACAACAAAGTGTACTGGAGAAGATAAATGGTGCCTAACTATCAGAAAGACTAGTATCTGGAGTCTTAAAGGCTTATTTTCAAACAAGTGGTCAACTAAGTGAAATGTCAATTAAGCCCACAATGAAGAAGTGAGACGTCAACTAAGCCCACAAGTATGATATAAGGATTGTAAATAATATAATCTAAATCCAAAGGAGGGAAATACATCAGAGTATAAATTGTGAAATTCTAATTTGCAGAAAGCTATGGATGACAGTAGAAACCCAAAATACATTTGCAGGATCTTCACATAGAACAAATCTCCAGTGATTTCCCTCTGGCCATAATTGAAGGATAAGAATAGTCTGGTTATTAGACAGAATATTATAGAGATGATTATAGTACATTAAAATGAAAATATGACTTGAATGGTGGAAATTTTATCATTTGATCTCCCTTTTGACGCACTGAGTTTGTATTGCTTTTAATGTTTTTTCTTCAAACTGGGGCTTATCTGTGTTGTATTTTGTCATTGTTGGTAGCCTTCTTGACTCTATTGAGCTTTTTTCTACATTTTTCAGTATATAATATCCAGAATTGGTGAGTCTATAGAGACAATAACTAGAATGAGCGTTCCAGTGGAGTAAAACAGAGAAGGTGAAGGGTTTGGGGGAGCTAATATCAAACAGTACAAGGATGAAGAGAAAAATTTGAAACTGCTTGTGGTAGCAATTGGACAACACTTCTTGATGTATGCTGGAACTCTTGAGTAGTATGATGTCTGGATTAAGTCCTATTGAAATAGTTTGGGGAAAAAAGTTTTGATGGAGAGATTCTCAATACAAGTCACCACAAAGAAGCATCTCTCATGTAAACAGGCCTATGGCTACTTCAAGGATAATCCCTCCCCCTGATGGGGATGTAATTGTTAGGTGCTGACTGAAATGAAAAACCCCATCACTCAAGGTGTATGAGGTTGACAACCTCAGGTCTTCCCAGTCCCGAGGACAATCCCTCTTTTGGGATAGGGCCTCAGATCTGGGGATCTCCCACTCAGGAGATCCTCATCCTCACTGTCTGGGCTCCCTACATGCATGGCAGTTCCTATAGAGAATCTCCAGGTGTTCCCTTTGTAAGGAAAATCCTTATAGGGGATTTCTAACGGCCAGAAAAGAAACCGAGCACTGCTTCATCTCATGTCCTCCCTCATTCCCAAAACACACCATTCTCCTATCCCCCTTCCTGCTCCCCTCCTCCCTTACTGAAAATCCCTGCCTATTGCACTTCTGTGACCCTACACATGCATATAATGTATACAAGCTATGTTCACCTGCCATTCAGGGCCCACCTTCTGAAACACTAACTCTGCTGTATCCCTGACTAATAAAATGTTCCTCTTTCAAGTTCTCCATGAGTGCCACCTGTTCATTCTCCAGTCATAAAATTGCTGTTACACCTTTACTAAGCCTTGGGGCTACTGTCCCTGTAAGGCAGTGATTAACTAAGCCTATAGTTTCTCCTTTTGCACCTCTTTTTCCAGGGCCCTCTCTTCCTCCTTTAGACCCCTATTATAGACCACCAAGCTACTTGTGTTAGTCTGGGTAAACAAATCCAAGGAGACATCATATGTGTATAGGAAAGAGGTTTATATACAAGAGCAATTGAGAAACCATCCCTGCCCAGTCTAGATATTAGCCCCTATGTCCAATACCAATCTATACAGTCCTCTTCAGACTCATGAAATACACGCAATGATGTCGAATTCAAAGCGATCACATGCCAGTGGGTGGAAAGCTCTGTGGATCCAGTGGCGGAAAAGACATCTCAGCCCTGGAAAGGGTCTCCATGTGGTTCTTTCAGGTCCAAGACTCTGACTGCCATCACCCTGTCTTCATTTGGCTTCTCAATAAGAATGTCTCTCTGGAACTGAGACCAGAGTCCTGCCTCCTGGGCTATTTATCTCCTTATCACCTCCAAATGTGGTCATCAAGCTACAGACCTGATTAACAGACTAACCTCCACCCCTTCAGTCTTAATCCTCTCAAATTGACAACAGATTATATTACTAACACACCACTTTTACTATCTCTTCTTCAGGGATCACTGAGCTCATTCATAACTTTTGTGAATTCTTCCTAATGTCTGGCATAGATCAACTTCGAAACTTATCTTTTAACACTGTCTTTCTCATGAGATTTTCAGGGTCAAGATCAGCGTGTTTAATTAGTGCCTCTCCCAGTCACTCCAAGAATAGGCAGTCAGATTCTGGACAATGGCTGCAAGTTTGTAATTAATTAACTGGTCACTGTTGGAAATATTACATTTCTTACAAATGACAAAAGAGTGTGGTCTCTTGGCCTCCTCTTTTCTATTGAATCAGAATTTTAGTGGGAATCAGTATTTACTGCTATGTCCTGAGCTGGTAATTATCACTTTGAATATGCATTTCATTGACATGTGCCAAGGCTTTTCCCTTAATATGTCCACTCTCCATGCTGCAACCATCTCTTAACAGCCTCTTGAAAAATCAGATTGATATTTTTCAAAGACAAGTTAAAGGTTAGAATTCTCTTTCTTCGTTCCTTAATGAACTAGCTGGGGTCCTCTGTCAAACCCTTCCATTTCTCTTAATGCTCACGAAGTCCTGCATGGTAAATGGGCTTGGACCCTGGCGTTTGGCACTGGGGTTTCTCAGCAAGGAGAGTTGAGGGGACTGGCCTTGGGCAGCAGCTTAGACTCTAGGTACCTTACCGCTTTGCTTTCATCAGGACTGAATTGGGGGCCACTCGGCGAGATGGGGAGCCACTTTTTATACTCTTAGGTTCTGGCTTCCTCTTTCCCAAGCTCCGCAAGAAAGCAGGGACAATTTTTCAAATCCTCCACAGTCAAAGAGCATTTCACTGAGCCATAGAAGCCTGGATGTATGAGACCTCTGTCTACTTCCACTGCCCTCGAGTCAATTCTGACACACAGAAGGTTATAGGACATGGGAGAACTGTCCCTCAGGCTTCTGAGACTCTATGGGTCAGAATCAGCTCAGAGGAAGTTTTTGGTTTTCCCAGTCTGCTCATTTTCTTTATTTTTCTTTTTTTTAAATATAGATTTTATTGGAGGCTCTTACAGCTCTTATAACACTTATAACAATCAATACATTGTTTGTATTAAGCATACTTGTACATGTTACCATGTTCATCTACAAACATTTTCTACTTGAACCCCCCCCCAGCATGCGCTACTCTTTCCCTCTTTCCTCTAGTTATTTTTTTAATTCCAACTCCTCATATTTTCCCTTCCCCCTTCTACTCCCCTATGAACTCCTAATAATTTACAAATTGCTATTACCTCTTCATATTGTACACTGTCCAATGTATCACTTCACTCACACCACCACCCCCTGCTGTCCACACCCCTGAGAGGAGGTCACATGTAGTCCCAGAAATTAGTTCCCCCTTTCTACACCCATGTAGTTTATTGTTAAACTGTTTAGTTCCCCCTTTCTACTCCACCATCCGTCCACCTTCACAGTGTCACCACTCCCCACTAGTCTCAAGGGATTATCTATCCTAAATTCCCACATTCCTGACTCCAATGTACATCCCCTGGTCTAGTCAAATCTGTCTTGCAGAATTGGGATAATGATAGTCAGTAGGAGGAAGCATTTGAGAATCAGAGGAAAGTTGCACATTTCATTACTACTACACTGTACCCAGACTAGCTCATTCCTTCGCTGCAACCCCTCTGTAAGAGGATGTCGCTTCACTTATTGATGGGCTTTGGGTCCCCAATCTGAACTCCCCCTCATTTATAATGATATAATTTTAAGGTCTTTGATGCTTGATACTGGATCCCTTTGATACCTCGTGGTTACACAGGCTGTTGTTCTTCTTTCATGTGGGCTTGTTTCTTAGTTAGATCACCACTTATTTACCTTCAAGTCTTTAAGACCCCAGATGTACATCTTTTGATAGCCGGGGACCATCAGCTTTCTTCACCACATTTGCTTATGCACATATTTGTTGTCAGTGATCATAACAGGAAAGTGAGCATATAAAAGTTTTATTGGAACTTTATCCATATATCATAAAATTCAATAGTTTGAAGTACACTGCATACTCTAAGGCTCATTTGCTAGCCTGCTAACTCTCACTTCTATATTTTCCATTGCTTAAGTTACTATTTCCACACTAGTTTTCCCACCCAGTGGCACTAGATTCAAATTTTTGGCTTGCTGGTTGCTGCCCATGCACATAACTAATATCAGTGGGAGGTTCCCTACCTTTTTATCCCCTTCATCAGCGTGTGCAGTTGTGATTGGACGTGAAAAGTCACCCCGCCCCCTTGTGGACTGTTGTTCATAAAGCAGAGCTTGAGTGGTGTTTGGGGCCTAACGACATTGAGCCACAGTTGACTTCTGATCACCTGCTTATAATTAAGCTCTTACTCTCCCAGTTCACTATGGTCCTGATTGACTTGGAAACCAGGTACAACAAGTTTCAATCATATCAAGAAGAGTTGTATAATCAACTCAAATTGATGCCACAATCAATTTTAAAGCATTTCCTTCTTCCTTGTACTCATTGCTATTAGTGTAGTTATTATTATTTTTTAATGCTGGCATACACATACACAAAACAAATTCTCCAACTCAGCCATGTCTACATGCTTAATTCAATGCCATCGATTATATTCTTCATTTGTAAAGCCACCATTGATATCCTTTTCCAAATTACTCCATCACCATGAACATAAACCCAATGGCCCCTAAGCAAAATCCCTTCTTCCATATTGCTTATGTCTGCACAGGAATGGAGGACCCAGACCTCATCCAGTTGCATAAAGCCTTGAGGGAAACATACCCACATGAAGCATCAAACTAACAGAGAGGATTCCAGGGCTGGCCCCAATCATAACTACATTGAGCCCTTTCCCAAAAGAATGCACTACAATGGACAGCACTAAAGACATAGCCCTGGAAGACTGGAGGCACTACTCACACCACATGGGAGCAAACTGATAGGGAAAGAGAGAGGAGCACATCCTGGCCTGCCAAGCCTCAAGGACAACATTTCTGCTCACAGCAGCCAATGCAGAGAGAAGATGTAAGGCATGGGAGCAAACTAAGAGGAAAAGAGAGAGAGAGGACCACATCCTGGCCCACCAAGCCTCAAAGACATTTCTGCGTAGAGCAGCCAATTCAGAGAGAAGGCTTAGGGCTGGTCCCACCATGAGACACAGCGTACCCTCAGTGACCCACATAGGTATGGGGTACAGCACTGGAGATGCAGTGTGGGAATTGTGCCCAGTGTCTGTCTGTCTCTCTCTCTCTCTCTCTCTCTCTCTCTCTCTCTCTCTCTCTTTCTCTCTCTCGCACACACACACAAACACACACACATCAGGGTAAAACTTGCAAAGCAGCAAAGTCCCTCAAATAGACTTCTGACTCAGGAGACAGGGCTGGACACTTCATGAAACTTCATCAGAAAACATACATAAGGATCAGCAAACAGACCTGAATTGATTTATAGGCTCCCCCCCTGTATATCTATATGATAGATAGGATTATTTATGATCTCAAGGAAAAGGAGGGAGAGCCAACAGACCCAGGGACAAGGAAACAACAAGAGATATGACATCGATGGCAAAGAGGGAATAGAATGTCTGGCAGAGCTTAACAAAATGCAATGTAGCTGAGAGGAATTACCAGGAACTGAATGAAGATCATACATGATGGTGGGGCAGGAGAAAAGGAAACAGAGGAAAGAACTAGGAAGCAAAATACATTTATAGAGATGTAAATATAGGCATATACATATATAAATATATTAATATATAATGAGAGGGATATAGGTCAATGCACATATTGTGTTAGTCTGGGTAGACTAAAGAAATAAATTCATAGACACGCATAAGGGAAAGGTTTATATACAAGAGAAATGGTACATTGAGAAAGCATCCCAACCCAGTCCAGTCCAAGGTCATAAGTCTGATATTAGCCCATATGACTGAAACCAGTCTATAAAGTCTCCTTCCAACACACAAAGCAGTAGAAGCATCCCGGCTTTGGCGGGGTCCCCTCATGGCTCCTCATTTTCAGGGTCCATCGGGAGTATCCATTTGTGGTAGAAGGCTCTCAGCACTGGCAGGGGTCTCTGTGGCTTTTCCAGTTTCAGAGGTCTGGTTCCATCAGGGGAAGGCTTATGACTTCTCCTCCGGCTCCTCCAGTTCCTCAGATGGTGCCATCTTGTCTTTGTCAGTTCAGCGACTCTCAACAACTGAGGAAATAGTCTCTTACCTCCACGAGGGAAATACCGCGAGACTTCCCAGAATCCTTAGGAGAAAGCCATGCCCACACAGAAGCCTCACTGGCTATCTCCAGATTAATAGGCTAAACTCCACCCCTACATCCCAATCATGAAATTGATATCAAATACATGACCGCCACACATATATTTATAGGTTAGGTATTAAAATAGAAGACAGACATTGAGGCTCTACTCAAGTCCTCCCTCGATGCAAGAACACTTTGTTTTAATAACCTGGCATTCCATGATGCTCACCTTCCTGACATGATCACTGAGGACAAAATGGGTACATAAGCAAATGTAGTGAAGAAAGCAGATGGTGTTTAGCTATCAAAAAATATAGTGCCTGGAGTCTTATAGGCTTGAAATTAAATAAGTGGCCATCTACCAGGGAAGGAACAAAACCTATATGGAAGAAATACACCAGTCTGTGTGATCAAGGGCTATTAACTGAATCAGGTATCAGGTATCCAAACACCAAAAACAACCACATTGATGTGAACAAGGGGGCTGAAAGTGAAGTTTCAACATCCATCTATAGACTTTTGGACATCCCTCACAGAAGGGTCACCAGGAAGGACTATTCAGCCAGGGCGCAGTGTAGCACCAACAAAACACACATTTCTCTAGTTCTTTAATGCTTCTTCCCCACCACTACCCCCAACTATCATGACCCCAGTTCTACATTACAAATCCACCTATACCAGAACATGTACACTGATAAAGAGTTCCCAACACAGGGAATTCAGCGGGGAAAAACCCTCAGGAACAGTAGTGGGAGTAGTGATACCATGAGGGTAGATGAAGCTGGGGAGTGGTGAGGGAGACTAAGGGGGAACTGATGGAAATGGTTGACATATAACACTCCGCACACACACACACACACACAGATGTGGATTAACAACAAAAATGTGGGTGAAGAAAGACAGCAGATGGTGTAAGATATGAAAATAATAATAATTTGCAATTTATCAAAGGTTCACAAGGGTGCATAGTGG
>PVJH01045403.1:0-12402 GCA_004026705.1 Nesogale talazaci
TATAGATATCCTTGAGAAAGATGGGCATTCCAGAACATGTCATTGTGCTCATTTATACTTGGATCAAGAGGCAGTTGTGCAAACAGAATAAGGGCATGCCGCATGGTTTATAATCAGGAAAGGTATGTAACAGGGTTGCATTCTCTCACCATACGTAGTCAATATATATGCTGAGCAAATCATCGGAGAAGCTGGGTTATAAGCTGGAAGAAGAGTGTGTCATTGGGACCGAAGGAAGGATTATTAACAACCTGAGATGTGCAGATGACACCAACTTCCTTGCTGAAAGTGAGGAGGACCTGATGCACTTGCTGATGGTCAAGGATCGCAGCCTTCGGTATGCATTCTAGCTCAATGTAAAGAAGACCCAAACCCTGGCGACTGGACCAATCAACGGGTGACACGATGATAAGTGGAGAAAAGTTTGAACAGGTCAAGAATTTTACCTTGCTTGGAGTCACAATCAATGCTTGTGGACGCAGCCGTCAAGAGATCCAAGAACAAGTCGCATGAGGTAAATCTGCTGCACAAGACCTCTTTAGAGCGTTGAAAAGCAAGGCTATTCCTTTGAGGACTAAAGTGCACCTCACCCAAGCCATGGTATTACCTCACATACATGTGAAAATTTGACGTCAAATAAAGAAGATCAAATAAGAGGTAATGCACTTAAATGGTGATGCTGGAGAAGGATATCAAAAGTAAGTACCATGGATTGCCAGCAGGACAAACCAACCTATTTTGGTAGAAGTATGACCAGAGTGCTTCCTGGAGGCAAGGGTGGGGAGACTTTGTCTTCTATACTTCGGACATATTGTCAAGTTGGACCAGTGCCTGGAGAGGAACATCATGCATGCTTGGTAGAGTAGCAGGACAACAGAGAAGAGGAAGGTCCTCAAAGGGATGGATTGACACTGTCCATGACTGCAACAATGGGTTCAAGCATAGGAACAATTTTGCAGAACTGGACAGTGTTTTTTTTTTGTTTGTTTGTTTTTGTTTTGGGGGCATCACTGCCCTCTGGTGGTGGGAGTAGGAGGCCCAGCCTTGCTGCTGGATTTGAACCTCCAACCCAGTGGGCCGCAGTCCCGCACACAACCACTATGCCACCGGGGCTCAGCCCCTGGGAAGTGTTCTGTTGTGCAAAAGATCACTCTGGGTTGGAACTGACTGGAGGACACTTAACAACAACAACAAAAAACAGAAGCAGCAGCAACTATACACACACACACATATATATATATACACACACATTGTCTAAAGATAGATAGATACAGTGTTGCCCACTCCTACTCAGTCCTCCATAACAACGTAATTGTTGTTATGTCTGAGTCCATTGTTACAGCCAGGATGACATTTCATCTCATTGAAGGGCTGCATCTTCTTTTGCTGATTTACTGCCAAGAATGATGCCCTTCTCCTGGAGGTGGTCCCTTCCGATACACCAAAGCAAGTGAGGTGAAGTGTCACCATCTTTGATTCTAAGGAGCATTCTGGCTGTACTTCTTCAGAGATTTGTTCTTTCTTTTTTTTTTAAGGCATCACAGTCCTCAGGTGGTGGGAGTAGGAGGTCCAGCCTTTGCTCCTGGGAGCTGGAATTGAACCTCCAATCCAGTGAGCCGCAGTCCCGCGCACAACCACTATGCCACCAGGGCTCAGCCGATTTGTTCTTTCTTTTGGAAGCCCATGGTATATTTAGTATTCTTCATCAAATATATAATTCAATTCTTGAGTCTTTCTTGTAGACGCCCTGATAGTGCTCTCAGGGAAGCATCAAACTGCTAACTGAAACTTCCATCGTTCCAGCCCAGCAGCCGCTCTATAGGCAAATGATGACGCTATCTGTTTCCATAAATAGTTACAGCCTCAGAAACCCTACACTAGGTTGCTATGACTTGGAATCAGCTCCATAGCGATAGGATTGGTGTGTTGGGTCAGTTTTCCTGACTCATTGTTCAGCTTTCACAGGCAAGTGACGATACCAGGGGCACTTGGGTGTGGAACACTTTAGTCCTCAAAGTGGAATCCTTGCTGTGTTACACTTTAAAGAAATCTCTTCTTCCCATCTATAAGCTATTTATTGTGAATTGGATGGAGGTATACAGAGCTGATACATTTCCCATTCAACAATTCAGGGGTTTTTGCTTCATGTCACTGATCGCAATTTCCAGAGTGCACTATCTCTTGTCCTGACAACTCCCGTTGGCTCTATTCCTTCCTCTTTCTTGACCTTCTGAACTTTTGGTACATGCTGCCCTTTGATCATGTGTGGGTGATTATTCTAAGGTGTGTGTACTTCCCTAGTGTTGTTGTTTCTCTTATAAGCGTGTGTATTGCTTGGATGAGTTAATTTTCAGACCTGAAAGACAACTAAGAACCGCATCTTGGGTGGTCTGAGATTATAAATTTTCTGACCAGAAAAATTTGTCTCTTCTTATTTTGAATTTTGTTCCACATTTCTCCCCTGCCCACTCTATCTAGAATCTTCCAGTGTGGTCCCCTTCAGAGCAGTTAGTGGTGATGGCAAGGATGCATTTAATTTTTCTGCTCTCAGAGTTGTGGTGTTCGCTTGGTTCCCTAGTCCATTGGACCAATTGTGTCCATGCCTCTTTAATTTTCTTCAGTGTTCTTTCCTCTGGATGGGAAAAGACCAATAGTTGCACCTTAGAGGCACACTCATAAGCTTTTGAGACTCTAGCCACTAATCACAAAGGCAGGATGTAGAGCATTGCATTAAAACAACTTTTATTGACGACTGTTACATCTCTTATCACAATCTATACATTCACCCAGTCTGTCAAGCACATTTGCACATATGCTGCCATCATGATTTTCAAAGCATTTTCTTCCCACTTGAGCCCCTGCTATGAGCTCCCCATTTCATTCCCCTCCCTCGCCCACCCCCCCTTAAAGATCCTTTATGAGTTATAGGTTATTATTTCCATATATTACATCATCCCCCATCACCCCTCACCCACTTTTCCATTATTCATTCCCCTAGGAGAGGGTTCTAGATTGATCTTATTGATCAATTCCCAACCCCACCCTCCCCTAAGCCTCTTGGTAGCTCTACTCTCATTGTTGGCCCTATTTATCTATCCTGGATTCCCTGTGTTGTGGGCTCTTATCTGTAGCAATGTACATGCTCTGGTCTAATTCGATTTGTAAGGTAGAATGAAGGTCATGATAGTGGGGTGAAGGAAACACCAAAGAGCTGGAGGAAAGTTGTGTATTTCATTGGTGCTATACTGCACACTGACTGGCTCATATCTTCTCTGTGAGGGGAAATCCAATTGTCTACAGATGTGCATTGGATCTCCACTCCATGACCACCCATTCACCTTGGGTATGTTTTTATTTTGAGTCTTAGATGCCTGACACCTGATCCCATCGATAGCTTATGACCACACAGATTGGTGTGCTTCTTCCATGTGGCCTTTGTTGCATTTGAGTTAGATGGTCACTTGTTTATCTTCAAGCCTTTAAGACTCCAAACACTCTATCTTTTGATAGCCAGGCACCATCAGTTTTCTTCACCACCTTTGCTTATGCACCCATTTCCCAACTCAGCTTTTTACACTTGTATGACTTATTGACCAAATGACAATAATCAAATGTCTGGATTATACTTTAATATGGCCCCTTGCTCTCCAACCCATCCCCCTGCAAAAACAAAATGAAACAAACTTACTGCCATTGAGTCAATTTTTACTCATAGCAATTTTACATAGGATTTTTGAAGTTATAAATCATTATGGGAAGCAATAATCTCAATCCTCTCTCTTGGAGCAGTCAGGGGGTTTGAAATGCTTGTGTTGCTGTTAGCAGTCCAATTCATCCATACTTGGCTTCACCACCAGTATTGTTGAATTAATTTATATTGTGAAATATATATTTCAATAATACATAAATATGTCTACTTGAAATAAACATTTGATAGTTGAAAGCACAAAAATAAAGGAACATTAGCGCCAAATAAAATAAAATAATTCCAGATAAAAATTATTAAAACTTTGAAAGCTATTATAAATATTTAATATATGAAAGTTTCTATTCTTTTAATGGAAATTACAAAAACACCCTAACCATAAGTCTACTCTCCAATAGTTTGATCTGCTTCTTGACAAATATTCAAGCTGTAGGAAAACTTTCATTTTGTGTTGAGGTTTGTAGAATTGTTAAAAATGCACTAAGAAGAATCCAATTTAATATTAGGATTTATGTTGTTTTATTTAATTATTTTATTTTTAGCTATAAAATATTTTTGTATACTTCTCCTAATATTGTTTTCTCTCTTATAATTTAGATTTTATATTTCTAATCTGATTAGAGTTTCACATCGTAGCTTTCAATTGTGACATTACATCCATCTTTCTGTGATAAAATGCTTATAAAATTCTATCATCTGGGGGGAATATTCAAACACTGAAAAACTCCAGCAAAATTAAAACTAAGATGTCACTTTGGGGGAGAGGTGTGCCTGACCCAAGCCATAGTATTTCCAATCATTTCATATGTATGTGAAAGTTAGACAATGAAGAAAGAAACCCACAGAAGAGTTGATGCATTTGAAATAGGGTGTTGGCAAAGAGTATTGAAAGCACCCTAGACTGCCAAAAGAACAAACAATTATGTCTTGGAAGAAGTCTTAAAAATGAGAATGGTGGCCTGAGCCCCGGTGGCCTAAGTGGTTGAGTGTGTGACTGCGACCCGTGGGCTTGATGGTTCAAGTCCAGTGGCGGCTCTCAGGAGCAGCATTGGGTGGCACCCATGACCACCAGAGGCAGTGATGCCCCTCCCCAAAAAATGAGAATGGTGAGGCATGTACCTTGGTCATAATTTCAATATGGAACCAATCTCTAGAGAAGAGCATAATGATGGTAAAGTAGAAGGTCAGCTAAGAAGTCCTTAGTTGAGATAGGATGACAGTGTTTGCAACAATCGGCTCCAATATAGCAATTGTGAAGATGGTTCAAGACCAGGCAATATTTCATTCTTTTGTCCATAGGATCACTATGAGTCAGAACTAACTCAATAGCCCCTAAGTTTAACAACAATTCAAATAATTTAACATTTGCATCTAGCAAGTTTGACAGTTGTACATAAAATCACATGGCAATAGGAAGAATTTAAGAACCTTTTTTGAGCTTTTGAAATATCTTATTTCTTATCAGACTACTCATATATTTTACATCATATAGCCTGTGTTAGTCTGCGTAGGCTAGAGAAACAAAGTTCATAAGTATACATATGTATATAAGGGACAGGAACAAGTGAACATTGAGAAAATCATCCCAACCCAGTCTAGTCCAAGATTATAAATCTGATCTTAGCCCATACATCTGATACCAATCTATAAATCCCCTTCAAACACACAAAACACATGCAATGATGCCAAATGCAGAATGACCACAAGTTAATGGGTAGAAAGTCTTTGGATCCAGTGATGGTATAAGCATCTCAGCAATGGCAGGCTTCTCTGCATGGCTTCTCTAAGTCCAGGTTTCTGGCCACATCAGGGTAGGTTCATGTAGCTTCTTCTCAGAGATGTCTCCCTCAGGGATGTCTCCCAGCCTTGTCAGTCAAGTATCTCAGAGGGAGTGAGAGAGTGTTTCCTGCTTCCAAGAAGGAAGTGCCATATTTCACAGAATTATCAGAGGAAAAAACCATGACCACACAGATGTCTCATTGGCTATCTCCAGATTGACAGACTGGAATCCATCTCTATGTGCTCAATCCTCAAATTGATACCTGATTAGGTGACTACTACATAAGCTATATGTACCAACCTAATAATATCTATTAATATTTTAAATTGAGATATGGTTCACACAATAGAAAATTAGTTGCTATGGGTTAAATTATGTCACCCCTCCCAAATAAGCATGGCAAATTCTGACCCCAATAGTTTGGCATATAATTCCATTTAGGAATGGTTTTCTTTGTTATACTAATGAGGTGTGCAATTGCTGTCCTCCGTTGGGTGCAATCCAGTGGCTTCTGATCTTGTGTACAGCAGAAGGAAACACTGCCTGGTCTTAACACTGTATTCACAATGATTGTACGCTTGATACCACTGCACAATCACTGTGTCAGGCCATCATTAGGACAGGACATGCAGTAATTCAATCTATTCTGACACAGGAAAGAGCATACAAGGCTAGGAAGCAGAGAAGGGAGAAGACAGATGACAAGCCACATGAAGATTGTCAAAGACCAAGATGGAAAGAGGCAGGACTTTCCTCAACAGAGAACAGAGAGAGGACTCCTTCCCCTAGAGTCAGAACCCTCAATTCAAACGGCTGACCTTGCAACCGGGAGGAAATACATTTCTGTTTGGTAAAGCCATTCTCTTGGGATATTTCTGTCATGGTGGCACTAGATAATGAAGATATTAGCCATCGCCTGTTTCAAGTGTACAATTCATTGGCAGTTATTGTAGTCACCGTATTGTGACACCATCAACACAACTTAGGGTTCAAACATTTTCAATATCCAAAAAGGACACTCCATAGCCATAAACCACTCACTGCCCATTTCTCAGTACTCCCACCCACTGGCAACTACCAGTCTGCTTTTGGTCTCTATGGATTCTCCTATCCTGGAAGTTTGTTCATTCACCTCCAAATTCCCTAGAACATTTTCTAGACACACTATATATAGTATAAGCAAGATGACAGGGAATTACTTTTAGGGAAGATAGTGTGGTCACCAAATACATAGTAATGAGTTGAGATGTCCAATTGAAAACTTGCCTATGGCTTAATTTCCTTCAGCAATTTTCATAAGGCATTGGCCATACCCTATTATTTCTCATTGTGAATACTTCAGGTTTCCTGAACTGTGAAGGGCAAAGTGAACGATGGAGATGACACATTATATGCCAAGAAATCCAGTAAAGTGGCTAAAATTATCCATATTCACATTGCTGTGGACAAGCATTAGACTTCAATACTGAGCAAATATTCCAAGGCTAAATATATAACCCACAGGCAGGAAGGCATACAAGAATAAAATAGTAAAACGCCACAGGGCAGCAGGTGGGCTGTTTTTAATTTTAGACAAGTTGTTGTGAGTTAGAGAAGCTTCATAGTGGGAGACAGAGTTCATGTGGTACTTAGAATGGCAAGTGATTACTTTGTGTAAGGACAGTCAGAGGCTTTGCCGAAGTAGCAGGGCCCTTTGGCATTGGAGCAGAATGAACCTCCACAACATTACCTATATTTCTTGCTCACATGAAAGGCAAACAGGAAAAAAAATCCGCAGGGCAATAAAACTGTTCTTGTTTTTGAGAGGAGCCCTGGTGGCTTAGTGGATAAGAAGGTCAGCAAGGTCAGCAGTTCAAAATTACCAGACCATTTTTTTAAAAATTTTATTGGGGGCTCTTACAGCTATTATAACATTCAACACATCATCTGTTTCAAGCACATTTGCATACATGTGGCCACATTTATTTCCAAACATTTTTCACTTGAGCCCTTGGTATAAGCTCCTCCTTGCCCCTCCCCCCCCCTTTTAATGAATCATTTTATCGGGTACTCATACACCTCCCCTCACAATCCATACATGCATCAATTGTATGCAGGCCTCATTTGCACAATTGTTGCCATCATCACTCTCAAAACTTCCTCCCTCCACCTAGGTCCCCAGTTCCACCTCCCCATATTTCCCTTCCCCCTTCCCCCCATGAACCTTTAATAATTTACAAATTGCTATTGCTTTTTCATATCGTACACTGTCCAATGTGTCCCTTCACTCACTTCCCTGTTGGCCATGCCCAGAAAGGAGGTTGTATGTAGATTCCTGAAATTGATTGCCCCTATCTACTCCACCATCCCCCCACACTCCCAGTATCACCCCTCCCATCACTCATCCCGAGGGAACATCTATCCTAAATTTCCCCATGTTTCCAACTCCAGTGTACATCCCCTGCTCTACCCGGAATTCACCAGACCACTCTTTAGGAGAAAGATGGGCTTCTACTCCTGTAAAGAGTTACAGCATCAGACACTCCCCAGTGCAGTTCTGCTCTGTCCTACAGGGTTCCTGTGAATCAGATTTGACTCAATGGCACTGATTTGTCATGTTTTCAAGGAACTATGAGAGCAAAGGGGGAATTTTGAACAGTTTTAGATAAAAGAACATGTTTATGTTTAAAGCAGAAAGCCAATAGACCATTGTGGGGCATGCAGGAGAAACAAAGGTGCCCTGATCAAGCCAGATGGCCAAGTTAGACCTGGGGAAACTGCCCTTACCTCCTAGCACATCCTCCTCTCACCATCCAGTGGGCTCTTGTTTTTAGGGACTGTGCAGCTGTAGACATCTGGTGTTTGCCTCCTAGTGCATTTATGCATGAATTTTATAAGAAAACATCAGTTGTTGAGACTTATATAACAACCATATATAATGCATAAATCATAGCTGAGGGGAAAACTTGTAAAAGACATATTTGGAACATTTGAAAATACTTGAATATGAAAGAAACCTTAGGTGAATTATCATTAATTTACACAACATGAATGATATTTGAGTTGTATAGGAAGATGTCATTTTCTTCTTCTCCACTCCCTCCCCCAAGTACTCAACAGTGAATTGCCATGATATCTACAGCTAAATTTCAAATGGCTCTGAAAAATAATATAAATGAAAAGAAATAGTGAAGAGAAGGGGAAAGAGCAAAAAAAAATGTGGTAAAGTATTGGTGGGACTTATATGTATGTTTGACAAATTTTAAAGCAAAACATTTCAAAAGGAAAAAAGTGGTTGAACTAATTTATACTCTGTGTTCATTAGACTCTACAGGAAAACTGCAAGGGAATTTGGAATGTATGAAGTACAACTCTAGGAATATTGGAAGTTTTCAAAAAATGAAATAGAATGTAAATGCTAATATTCTAGGCATTAGTGAACTGAAATAGGTTGGTATTGGCCATTTTGAGTCAGAAAATTTATGGTTCACTATTCCAGGAATGACAATTTAAAGAGAAATGTTGTCACATTTGTCATCAAAAAGTACATCTGTTTTTGTTTGTTTTTCCCCCACACAAGAAAAAAAGTACATCATGAAGTATAATGTTGTCTGTGATAATATCTATTCACATACAAGAAGACCCAGTCAATACAACTATTATTTAAATGTATTCACCAACCACTAAAATTAGTGATGCACAAGTGGAAGATTTGTACCAACATTTTTAGTTTGAAATTGATGAAATTTGCAATCAAGATGCACTGATGATCATTACTAGGGACTGGAATGCAAAAGTTGGAAACAAAGAGGAAGGAATAGTAAATGGAAAATATGAAGTTGGTGATAGAAATGAAGCTGCAGATCACATGATAGGATTTTGCAAGGGCAATAACATCTTTATCACAAGTACCTTTTTTCAATAGCATAAATGATGACTATACACATGGACCTATCTAGTCATCAAGTTTGACTACATCTATTGGATATAATGTAAAGATACATATTGTCAGAGCAATTTCTGTAAGTTCAGCAGAAGCAGTAAGGGGTTTTCAAAATGAGCATAATATGTTCAGAGAAGAAAAGTCACCAATTTTTAGTATATCACAAACATTTCCACCAAGGAAATGTACATAGTTCCAATCCATAAGCTACGATCCTTGATCTTCATCAGCAAATGTTCTAATTTCTAAAAGCCTTCTTAAGACTTTGGGGTTGTCTGTAGATGGCATCATGGGCAGGGATAATTTTGTTTCTGCATTTCTACTCTGGATTACCCTCACCCCCCATCTTATTGCTCCGGCTAGGACTTCCAACAATATTCAATAGAAGTAGTAAGGCAAAAAGCTCCGCTATGTCTTTTGAAATTTCAAGGGGAAAACACTCAGTCTTTCCCCATGAAGTATAATCTTGTCTGGCTGATGACTCTTCTAGCACCTGTACCCTGAGTCATATTGAGGAAATTTCCTTCTGCTCTAATCTTTCTTAGGATTTTCATTAAGAACATGTGTTAGATTTTATCAAATGCTTTTACTGAACCCAAAGGAATAATCATGTGGTTCTTTCCCTTTGTTATATCGATGCAGAACATTATTCTGATTGTTTTTCTAATATTAAATGTCTATAATTCTGGAAAAAAATCCCACTTTAATATGCTGTTGAATTTGGCTCACTATATTTTATCAAAAGGACTATTGATCTGTAGTTTTCATATGGTGCCTTTGTCTATTATTGGTATGTTTACTTCATAGAATGAATTAGAGAGGATTCATTTTTTTTTTATCTTTTAGAAGAATTTAAACAGGATTGGTGCAAGATTTTCTTTTTCTTTTTAGTTTAGCTAAAGATTTGCCCATTTTATTGATTTCTCAAAGAATCAATTTCTGGTTTTGTTGATTCTATCTCTTTAATGCTCTAATTTGGTATTCTCTTTATTGTTTTAGGTTTAACTCAGTCTTCTCTTTCTAGTTTCTAAAACTGTAGAGTGAAATGATTGACTTGAAATCTTTTTTTTTTCATGTAGGCATGTATTGCAATATGTTTTCTTCTACGTACTGCTTTCCATATATGTTGACATGTTGTGCTTTCATTTTCATTTGGGATTTTTTCCTCAGCCTATTGCTAGTATAAAGTGTGTTGTTTAAAGTCCATATATTTCTTTCTTTCTTTTTTTTTCAAGAAAGGAGAGCAAAATTTATTTCATTGAAAATGGTTCGGTTATAAGCTCATTGGAATTTAATTTTCTCAAAGTTAAAATATGTAAAAATAGTAATGAAGGGGGAAAGCGTGTAGTTTTTTTTTCTTTTTAATAATTTTATTGGGGGCTCTTACAGCTACTACAACATTCAGTACATCATCTGTATCAAGCACATTTGCACACATGTTGCCACGTCCATTTCCAAACATTTTCCACTTGAGCCCTTGGTACAAGCTCCTCTTTAAAAATAAAACCAAAACAAAACTCCCCTTTCCCCTTAAAGTCCATATATTTCTTTATTTTCCAGACTCCCCGCCCTGACCTCCAAGGATGTTAAGGGTGTTAAAGGTTACACTTTCTAGTGTAACACTTTCTAGTAGAGTTAGGATTCAAGGTAAATCCACCTTAATTTTGCTTCATTAACATAACAGGCAACTTATTCAAAAGTGGAACTATAACCGTAAGTATAGAGACTAGTATTGACAGGACATCACGGAAAGAAAATATGGCTAGAAGGGTCCTATCGGATGATTCACTGTACACTCATGACCTGGCCTGTGCTCCACTCTGGAGAATGATTCATGCGTCTGCAGTCCAATGTTTGTTGTGCCAATAGTGGTTGAAATTCACTGCTATTGATTCAATTCTGACTCATAGTGATCATATTGGACAGGGTTAGTTAGCAACTGTGACAGTCACCGAATCTGGTGTCAGTTTGAGGATTAGGAGTGCAGGGGTGGAGTCTAGCCTGTCGATCTGGAGATAGCCAATGAGACCTCTCTGTGGGCATGGCCTTCTTCTCTGAGAATTCTGGGAAATTTCCCTTTTGGAGGCAGGAGATACAATCTTTCAGTTCATTCCCTTAAAGGCAATCAACTGGCAAGGCTCGCTTCCTGTTAGACATCCCTGAGGAGAAGCCACATGGACCTACCCTGATGTAGCCTGGGGTGCTGGAGCAGCCACGTGGAGACCCTGGCCAGCATTGTGGTGCTCACACCATCACAGGATCCAAGGACTTTCTACCCACTGACCTGTGATCTTCCTGCATTCGACATCACTGCCTGTGCTTCATAAGTCTGAAGAGGACTTCGTGGATTGCTATTGGACACACAGGCTAATATCAGACTTATGGACTTCATTTGGACTGGGCTGGGATGTTTTCGCAATGTTCATTTCCTCTTGTATGAAAACCTCTTTTTTATTCACATATGCATGCTTATGAATGTTTTTCTATTCTACCCAGACTAACACACAGCCTAATGCTTAATCTACTATACCACCAAGTCTTGATATTAGGTGAAATGTTTTATATATCTGCTAACTGTTTTACAGTATTATTCAGGTCCTCTGTTACAATATTTAAAGTGATATATTAAAGTCTCCAACTATTTTGGTAGTGCTATCTATTTCTCTAATAATATTTGCTTTATAGTCTCTCACTTTAGAGCATAACTGGAGTTCTTTAAACATCTCAGTTTTGAATCAGAACACTTGAACTTCATATTTGTATTATCTATGTGATCTTGGACTTGTCATTTAATTAAAAAAAAAACTATTGTGTTACATGGAAGAAGCACACCAACATCCGTGACTCAAGGATGGTATATTATAAAATCCAAAACTGAAGGAAGGAATAGTAGCAGAGCTTAAATTGTGAGATTCTGGTTTACAGCAGGCTATGGATGATAGTGATATCCCAGGACACATTTGTGAGATCTACACAGGAAATAAACCTCTGGGG
>PVJH01045404.1:0-12403 GCA_004026705.1 Nesogale talazaci
AGAGAAGCTGGATTATATGAAGCAGAATGAGATCTCAGGATTGGAAGAAGATTCATTAACAAACTGCACTGTGCAGATGGCACAGCCTTGCTTGCGGCAACACTTGCTGATGAAGATCAAGGATTGCAGCCTTCAGTGTGGATTACAGCTCAATGCGAAGAAGACCAGAATTGTTTCACATGGATCAATAGATAACATTATGATAATTGGAGAAAAGTTTGAAGTTGTCGAAGATTTTGCCTTGCTTGCATCCACAGTCAATGGTCATGGAAGCGGTAGCCAAGAAATCAAAAGACACATTAAAAGAATGCCTACCATGTTGATTTTTATGCTTTCCATTTCATTTTTTACAGCTTGCAACATAGAATCGTACTTCCTAGATTCCAAGTTCTAATTATTAATGGATAGTTACATGTCAGCTGAGCCCTCCCCTAATAAATCATCACAGGTCCAGTAGGCACAATTGTACAGCGATAATAAGTAAAGATTTTAGTAAAGTCATAGAAAATAGGGCAGCGAGGAGAGAGATTGAAATAATGGAGTCAGATACATTCCATGGTAGCGTGCTCACCTCAGTCCACTTGGTGGTCCACATGAGGATGTGAAAGGTGGAAATTGCAGGAGCAAGCAAGAGAGGTTTATGACTAACCAAGGCTTATATATCTTTGGAGGGTGCTCAAGATCTAATTACAGGTAAAGACATGTAACAGGAAGGGGTTGTGCTGTGGGTAATACAGTGAGGAGAGAGGGGCGATCTAGGGGTATACATGTAATAGGAAGGGGAGGGCTTGGGAGTATACATGTGACCAGATGAGTGGATCCTAGACCTAGGGATGCAGCTTAATTTGGGGTGTTATTGAGCAGGTTTGACCTGTTCTCTGTTGAAACCATTATTAGTAGTGTGTGAGCGCCCCCCTACAGTGGACCAGACTGATGGCTGAAAACCTTCAGGGAAAAGTAATCCATTATCCTTAACAACAGGAAGTGTGCCCCACCCATGATGGGACCACACTGTAGTCTGGAGGCTAAATGCATCTGACCTCCCACCATGTGTTGGCAAATAGTCTCTAATGTTTGGCATATCTTGGTGGGGGGGAGGGGGGAGAGACAGAGCTGAGGAAACGTCTTTATAATCCCACAGTTACAACTGTTTCTTCTTATTTTGAGTTGTGTCCCAGCAGCAAATGAAGGTCCTGAAGACTTTACTCCCATAAGCTTTACTCCATCCATGTCATTATAGTCAAGTCTACTTTGAGAAGATAGCTTCTTCTCAGTCATATTTTGATCTTCTGACCCCTGACAATGCTCTGCTTCTTTTCAGTATCTGACAACAGTGCTTCAATTGGCTGGTTTGTAACTCCAAGGTGGATAGCTTATTCCTTCTTTGTAGTATGCTTTTAGTCTGGAAGCTCTGCTGAGACTGTGAGTGAACCCACTGGCATTGAAATATGGTGACATAGTGTCAGCATCACAGCAACACACGAGCCATTAATCTCTGTGAAACCTTAGACAACATAATTTCTCCAGTTACACTTGGTAGGCAAATTTTATCCTTGCTTTTTGTAGTAAGTACCCAGTTCACATAATGATCACATAGTTCATTTCATCTATTTCACTTAAACACATCTGATTTAAAATTGCCACTTCATTTTTTCATACCTGTTCCAGACTAAGAAGCCTGGGGAAAGGTATGTGTGAAGAGAAACAAGGTCATTGTGGCAGTCATATGCTTATGTTAATTTTATGATTGAAATATAGGGGTAGAGTCTAGCCTGTTAATCTCGAGATAGCCATTGAGTAGCCAATGAGGCCTCTATGTTGGCATGGCTTTCTCCTAAGACTTCTGGGAAATCTCGCGATATTTCCCTCGTGAAGATGAGAAGCTATCTTCCCCAGTTGTTAGGAGTTAGTCTCAGAGCCTATGAGTCAAGGAAAAGACAAGATGGCAGCGTCCGAGAAGCTGGAGGAGCCGGCGGAGAGACCACACGGCTTTGCCCTGATGGAGCCAGACCTCTGAAGCTGGAGCAGAATGCTGTTGATGGACCCTGAGACCTGGAAGCAAGAAGCAATGGGGAGACCCCTGCCAGCACAAGAATTCTGCACCCACTGATCTGTGACTTCGTGAGTCAGAAGGAGACGTTGTAGACTGATTTCGGGCATATGGGTTAATAGCGGGCTTATGACTTTGTACTGGACTGGATTGGGAAGCCTTCTTAGTGTCACATTCCTTTTGTATATAAACCCTTTCCTTATATCCATATGCGTGTCTATGAAATTTGTTCCTCTAGTCTACCCGGACTAATACAGTCATTTTCAGTATTTCCTAGCTCTGTACTAACTAACCCACCAACCCCCACAGGCCACTGTAGCTTGATCTCATAGGGGGGCATCATTAACATAAAATACAAAATCTGTGGTCATTTGGCAATCCCTGGCTGCCAATTGTACAATTGCCGGTATTCTCTTTCATTGGGTAATTACGGAGTCAATGGCAGTCCCCAGCTGGGGTTATCTGCTTAGGAAACTGGAGAATATATTTTTAAGAAGACTAGTGCCTTGCAATATGGAAAGATGACTCGCTTTTCCTTTTGCAAAGCGAGAATGCGGATAGAGCAGGGCCCAGCTTCACTCATAAAATTAAGGCAATGTTTCTCAAAGTGTGACTGCAAACTAGCACCATCATCATCATCACCTGAGAAATTTCTAGAAATTCTGTGTACATCATCAGACAAAATCTCTTCATATGGAGCCCAGTTGTCTATGTCCAGTAAGCCCTCTAGATCATTCCGGAGTATACTCAAATGGAGAATCATGGTTCTAAGAAAATCCCTTGAACATTATTTCTTAAATATGATAGCTTACTAATCAAATGGGAAACCTTAATATATACACTTACATAGGTCCTATTCCTCGTGTATCATGTTTTATTGCTTTGGGATAATACCTGGGCACCAGGATTTTTAAAGTCACCTACTTATTTAATGTGCAATTGAGCTTGAGAACCACATACCTAAGGGATGGTAGAGAAATAGAGTGAAAGGAATCTAGATGCCTTAATGGCTATATGGAAAATTCACTTGGGACTGTGGTGTAAGAGAGAAACTTCGCTGTTCTTTAAGTCACATCATTGTGCTCTACAATGTTAGATTAACTCACGTGGGGCTCTGGAAGAACATGACTCCGAATCCGTGCTTGCACACACACTCCACCCCTGGGTCAGTGTTTCTTCTCTTGGTTTACATAGACAGGTTGCTCGTCTCAGCTTAAACTCCTGGGAGCCAACCCCCGCTCAGGCCCACTTTGGAAGGGCCTCAGACTAATAGAGTGACACATAGCAGGAAAAGACTACATGAGCTGAAAAGCTGGTGAAATCAGAAAAGAGTAGGTACCTTTAAGAAGTTGGAGTTCTTTGTCAGAGAGGAACCCAGCAGAAAAATCAACCTAAGGTGGATGGATACCTGACAGACAGAGGAGTCAATTAATAGATGAATATAAAGTAGACTCAGGGAGAGTAGAAACAGCAAATATGTATTATAAGCAATCTACACTCCAACTCTTTCTTTTCTCTTGCAGTCTGTCCTCTGGAATCAGTTAATGCTGTTCCCTCTGTCTGAAAACCTACTTTCAAACCTCAATGTGATGAACTTCAGCTCATACAGAGGGCTAATATGGCACAGTGCATTAATTAAACCATAGTCTCCCTCTCTATCTTCTCTTACCATCCAGCCCTCTGAGAGGGCAGGCCCCTCTCACATGAGCTGTGCCTCCCTCTGGAAAATCAAGTCTTTCTCTTTTATGCTCAGCTAACTCTGAACTATTCTTGCATCCATTTGAAAACCCAGGAAATAGATGCTACGACATTGCATGGGAAACTTTCTTCCTACCATTCCCTGGCTGTTAGGAGATTAGCTTTCTACCCTATATGACCTCTTCCCTCCCCTTCAAGAGACATAGGTTCATTTTACTCTTGTTGGGATATTCTAAAAGCCAACGAAATGATCCAAGTCACAGGGACAGCGTCACCTCAGGCACCTCAGCTGTATAATAGGATGTGTGTAAATATTCAACCAAAGTTGGTCCAAGGGGAGACAGGAAGGGCAGCCCCTTGCCCTGTCTCAATTTCCAAGAACTTTTCAATGACTGTTTTTTCTAAAGTAGGTCACCAGTTCTTTCTTCTAACATGCCTCTGGGTGGACCCGAACTTCTAACTTTTGGGTTAGCAGAACACCCATCATAGCACCACCTGGAGACATTCTACCACTGCACAAGGCCAAAATCAATGCCTTACTGGAACCAGAATCTCATGATTTGCATGTTAGCTGTGTCTTAGCAGGGCTCGGAAGATACCAGCTGAGTATGACTCCATGCTGGAACCCCCAGTACCCTAGTAGGACCTTCTCAAAAAGAAGGCAGAGCACAAGATTCTACGGCTCTGAACACAATTCCATCAATCAAAATAACCACCAGACCAAAACCAACTTCAATTGGACAGGGAAAGACACACCTCCTATGGGACAGAGAGGATGATAGTTCATTGACAGTACAGTCTGTTAGAGATGTCATAGTTGATTTTATGTCAGCTTTCACTTGGGGGAAAAGATGGAGTCCAAACAATCAAATCACAGCTTAATAATGTCTCCTAGGAGTGGTGGCCTTTTTCTACAAGAGAAACTGGAAATGTCCTTACTTCTTTCTTTGCCCCTTTGCTTTCCTGCTTGCTGGACTTTGTGCCTGCCTCCAAGGGTGGCCACAGGTGGACTGCCTGACATGGAGAACAGTCAGCCCCTTGCTATATTTCCTTGGATCCAGGTGATTCAACACCCTGGGAGCGTCCTGCATCCTGCTTCACCTCTCTGTGCCATCAGTCTGCAGCTTTGTGAGTCTGAAGAGGGTTCTGGCTAGCATCAGACCCATGGACTTAACCTGGGCTGGACTAGGCTGCCATTCTGGTATCAGATTACTTCTTGATATAAAACTCTTTCTTCTACATGTCGCTCGTTTTGTTTCTTTAGACAACCGAGTCTAACACAATAGACTTCAACGGAGAGGCAGTGTTGTCAACTACAGTAAATCAAGAGAACACGTTAAGAGACTGGATATAGGGCTTTCGCTGACGCTTCCCTAGCCTTTAGTGGGTAGTTCAGCAGTGTGTTCACCGTTTGTTCATGAAAACATGTCATTAGATAAGACAAAGATAACTGAGGGTGCTAACGAGATTTTCCATTTTGGAGACTCCCACTGAAAAATCCAGAAGACACATTTCTACTAATTGGTGCAGCACCAATCCTTTCCCAGAGACGGGTAGGATTCATACATGGTCGTGGATCCGAAGGGCAATCAACTTTTAGTCATGAAAGTCAAGAGAACAGGACAATCACAGAACAAAGCCTTCCTGAGCGCTCACAATGTTTTGTGTCTTCTTTGATCCCAACTGATTTCTCATTATATTGGTGTTTCTTATATATTTACACCTTAAAACTATACTCGAAACTCATGGCTGTTGTGTTGATTCCTGCTATAATACAGAGTGGAAGCGCCCCATGGGGTTTTCTAAGCTATTAGCCTGGATGGAAGTAGCTTGCCACATCTTTCTCTCTCTGAGGGCTGGTGGGTTCAAACTGCTGACCTTCTGATGAACAACTACATGTTTACCAGTGTGCCACCAGGGCTCAAAAAGAATAAAAGTTTGGAGTGGATAAACTAGTTTGGAAGGAAGCCTTAATACTCATTTTTGAGTTGTACAGATAAAAACATAAAGTATAAAAATCCTCCTTAAAAACACACACCCCTTTAATGTTGTGACTCTTCCTCCTCGATCTTTGTTCATTTTCAAGATACCAGTGCTCATTGCCATCAAGTGAATTCTGGTTCATAGTGACCCTGCAGGACAGAGTAGGGCCACCTTTCTGAATTTCTGAGAATATAACTTTGCAGAAATTGAAACTCTCTTCTTTTTCCTGAAAGCAGCCAGTGGTTTAAAACTGCTGGCCTTGTGGTTTGCAAGGCATTGCGTAACCACTGTGCAACCAATTCACTTCAGAAAATGTTCTAGAAAATGAGAGAGTTGAAGTCTAACAAACCAAATAAAAATTTCTGAATATTGTGACATTTGGTGTCAGGTAGTACTTCCCAAACATGAATAAAATAATTACAATGGCTTTTGCTCTGGGGAACTCCCAGAAAAATTCCCTGAATGAGAATATGTGGCATAGCACGATCAAGAAACCATTCTTCTCTTAGGAGCAGATGCATAATGAATGTTCTTAAGAGAAGCTCTTCTATGAAAGGGTCAGTGAACTTGTTCTGAAGGAGAGGATGCATATCTGCTGTTCAAGCAGATTCATGAAAGTCGGGATCTTTACAAAACCCTTCATACTGTGGATTCAAGAGGAACCTTACAGAACTGCTCCAACACGTTTCTAAGGATAGCCTCATCTTTCTTTCATAGAGCACATGGTGGGTTTGAAGGGTCAGCTTGTGGTAAGCAGACCATACTTAACCCATTATACCACCAAGACTCCTCTTCATTTTACAAAATCCTACTAGCTTACTTTTTGGGTCTATATTTCAGTAAATGAATTGACTTGGGCTGGGGAGGTGGTTTTAAGCATGTAGTCACCATGGACTCACAATTTCTGCCCCAAAGAGTGTAAAAAATGGTCAGAATATTCTTAACTTTTTCTGGGACAAGTTTTCTTAGGGCAACTGTTGCCTACGTGCCCTTAGAGAGCTTAACTAAGGCTGCAGGAAAATACTCCATGTCTATTCCCAAAACCAAGAACAACCTCCACGGACCAGGATGGGTGGTGGTGGGGTCACCTCCAGATGTCCTCACTGTTACTGAGAGCTGTATCTAATATCTATAATCATATATGTGTTTGATACCTATAATGGATTTGTATATATATTTTATGTCTATGATCATCACTCTGGGATGGGATTGCTTTTTCCATTTTAGAAAAAAAAACAAAGGCCATCTAAGCAGAGAGGGGATGCATTCAAACTCCTTGAAAGCCATAGACACCTACATCTATGCCCTGGGTGCTTTGTCTACCTGATTTTATCCAACCTCAGCAATCAGAAAACCAGTAAAGTGCTGGAAGATCACACAGTGATGGCGCGATCCTGAATTTAAATCTAGTCCTCCATCCTACTGTCTTCAGGTTGGATGGTGCTGCTTAGAAAGAGGTCGCTTCACCATGCTGAGGTGGCTAAAGGAGAGCAGCACCTGGTGACACAGCCATTTTAACACCAGTGGTATTCTGGCCAAATTACCTGGAAAAGAGGTATTTAGCCTCATGTGCCAGCCTCATGATTCTTGGCATCTTTAAGCCCATCACTACAGTAGTTGTGAAATGAAAAGAAGTTGGGAAATGTTTGAATATGATCCATAAATGTTTTATTGGCTGCTTTTCAATAAATTGTATGGATTTTCTTCTAGTCATTTTTTTAGCCTGAAAGCTCTTCTAAAACTTGTCCTTTTGGAATTAGAAATGCTACAGCTATAACATCATTGATGGCACAAAAGCCACTAACTAAAGTAGGATAAACAGATGGTGAGTAGGTTTTTTTTAATAGATAATTCAATAATAATAATATTCTTAAGTAAAACTCACCGAGGTAGAAATTACATTGAAAAACTGACACACACATTTAGATTCTGTTCTTAATTTTCTTTTAAGGATGGTGAAAACGAACACACCAAAACATCTTCCTCATATACAATTCAATCATGCTTCTCACGTTTTTCATGCCATGACTACTATGATATGTGATACTTTCACAAAGACTTTAGGAATAATTCCAAATTTTATCCCTGTGAAATTACTTTCTGGGAAATAAAATTTTAAATCAACAACCAAGTAGAAAATGTAATTGACAGCACCAGGTTGTTCTTCAGAGTGACCAGACGATGGCAGCAAAGACCAGGGAAGCATCATCACCCCACTGGAACTCTGGACTTCGGAGTGGATACTCACGGTCATTCTACAGGGCAGGGTAGAACTGTTTGCAGGAATAGAAAGCCCTTTCTCCAGAGAAGAGGCTGGTGATTTTGAAAGGGGCTCCTTTCCTCAGTGAGTGGTTCTCAAAGTAGAATCTTCTGAGAAGCAGCAAATTACCCAAAACTAAACCTCACTGTCATAAAGTTGGTTCCCACTCATAATGATCCTACAGAACAGATTAAAATTGTCCTTTCGGGTTTCTGAGACTGTATGTCTTTATCAAACTAAACTGCCCCATTTTTCTCTAACAGAACAGCTAGTGGATTCAAACCACTGATCTTTTCGTTGGCAGCTCCACATTTAACACACTTCGCCTCCAGGATTCTTAGTTGCAAATTCAGAAGATACAAAAGACGATCAATCAGAGCAACCAAAGCTCTGCTGAGAAAAGGTCATGGCCTCCATAGCATTCTCATGAAAACAGAGATAAAATATTATGGAACTTATTTTAATATGAGTGCAAAGCCCAAACTTGCTGAATCGGGAACTCAGAAATGAAGCATAGCAGTTTCATGTTTTAAGAAGTCCTCCAGAGGATTCCACTGCAGTTAAAGGACCACCACCCACCTGTCAGTTGTCCCACTGTGGTGGCCTACGTGTTACAATAATGCTGGAAGCTGCCTCTGATTATGCCAACAGCATCACCCATGAATGACAAACTTAGCTGTAAGAACAGCCTAGTGATCAATTACTGAAAAAGAGTCAGTAAAAACTGTGGGTTACAACAATGTATTGTCTGATACAGTGCTAGAAAATGAACGCCTTTAGGTTGGAAGGAACTCTAAACAGTGGTCTAAGCAATGAATTAGACACTAGTGGTCCTCAAATTTTTTAAACAGGGGGCCAGTTCACTGCCCCTCAGACTGTTGGAGGGCCAGACTATAGTTAAAAAAAAAAAAAAACTATGAAAAAATTCATTGAGGGCCTGGGATGAGTCACTTGCTAAGCAGGACAGGCAAAGTGGCAAAAACATATGGTGGCCAGATAAATGTCCTTGGCGGGCCACATGTGGCCCGCGGGCCGTAGTTTCAGGACTCCTGAGAGCATGGCAGCAATCATAAACCAGGTAATGTTCAGTCTGTTATACACAATTAATTTGATAGCCACAAACAACAGCCAAATTTAGGAACCACCACTTTGGGTAAATTTTCCAGCCCAGGGCAGTGGGTTGTTTTCCCTTCAAAATTAGCAGGAACTTCTGTAAGAGTTGATTGTGTACTTATTTCATCAGTGTTTGCCTAGGCCCTAGACTACTTAAGGGAAAAAAAAAACCCACCAAAATAAAATGTTGGCATCTAGTTCTGAACCAAGGATAAGCAGGGTTCAAATTCTGTGTCTTTAAGGACAACCCAGGGAGGCCCCCTTGCACCCACATGGTATCCTCCCTACTGCAGCTGTCTCCAGCCTGGCCTCCTCTTGTTTAGAGGCATCTCACACCACTGGCATGGACCTCGGGCTTTTTTCCTTTATCTGGAGGTTTCCTCCTGTGAAGGAATCCCAGGACCCTCCCCAGGAAACGACATCTCTAGTTCTGAGTGCTGACTCCTGCGGACTCAGCCACTAGAGGTCAGCTATCACATACCGCAGAGGAGTTCCTGCTCCATAGTCCTAAACTGATAAAGCTGAGGGAAATCAAAACCCGGCCTTCATATGCCACCACCTTCTCCCTAGATTATCCTTCAAAGCCTTGGCCATCCCCAGAGTCATACCTATTAATGAAGACGGCAGCGGATGATTAGATGAATATGATATTATCTAAAAGACCTTGACATAAAAGTTCAGGGTTAGCAGCTGAAAAGGCTAAACTTCTGAAAAGGCAGACCAGGTTTCAACAGGCTTTGGAGAAGTCATCATACCTTGTCAGGCCTCAGTGTTCATATCTGTAAGGTGTAGTTACTTCTCTAGTTCTCTTGGGCACTCTAAGTGTGAATGTCTAGCATGGAGTACAGAGCACTGGAGAAGGGCATGGGCCCCTGATAGAAGGAGCTATCCTTCTAGGCGCTTCTAGAGTTGGAAGTGTCTGGCAGGATAGGAAGTGAGATTGTTGCTCATTTTGCTAGACACAGAGAGTAATGCTTATAAACCCAAATGTCCACAGAATGCAGGGGGCACAATCCTTAGATGGGGCCGAAGAGGAAAAAGTGGGGGCCAAACTAGCACCCAGTGAACTGCTGTCACCATGTAGGATGGTCACATTTCTAGTTCTTAGGAGAAACCAGACATCTGGGCTCTGGCAGAGAGCTGAGACTGACTGACACGCTGAGAACTCTTCTTTCTTTTTTTTTTTTTTAACTAATTTTTTTTTTGGCATCACTGCCCTCAGGTGGTGGGAGTAGGGGGCCCAGCCTTTGCTCCTGGGAGCTGGAATTGAACCTCTATCCCAGTGTGCCGCAGTCCCGTGCACAACCACTATGCCACCGGGACTCAGTGCTGAGAACTTTTCTAGGAGAAAAACTGCCCCAGGTTCCGTCCTGCTCTGGGGTGAGGAAACTGACACCACCACCACCACCACCCCTCCCCTCCAGGGGGACTTGGGGAGGGGCAGAAGGCCAAAGGACAGGAAGAGCCTGTTATGAGGTCCAAGAGGTGAATTTCCATTTCAGTAAGAACCCCTAAAGGAGCTTCTGTGTTGTGGTTCTGTGTTGTGATGGTTCTGTGCTGTGGTTCTGTGCTGTGGTGTTTATTGAAGAAGGAGGTAGCCGTCTGCTTCTGTGAAGAGCAGAACTTTGGTTCTAGTAAAGAGAGCAGCCATAGATGGATATGTGATTCCTCTCGTCTACAAGAAAGGATCCAAAAAGTGCAGGCAGCGGAGACACCTGGAGTCCTGCATCTCTGAGAAAAGGGGAACTGAGGGGACCAACCATCCCTACAGAGGAAGCAGGAAGCAGAAACCACAATGATCATTGCAAATTCACTAGAACTGAGCTGCTCCAGCTGTAGGCCTGGGCAAGGTCATCCTGCCCTGATATCCAGAAAGGATAACTGCGACATGCCCATGGACTAGCTCCCAGAGAACAACTCCTCCACGTCCCAGAGCTGATGAGAGAACCAACTTTCATATACCGAATGTTTGGGTTGGTTGTTTCTGAGTCCTGTCTCACACCACTTGATGAGACTAATTGTTCCACACAACCCAGCTACTCTCAGAGCTTCTCCAGCTGGAGAAAATTAACAAGAGAGCACGTAAGGAATAAATGAAAGATTAGGAAAAAACAAAACAAAAATAGGAATCCAGAACCCTAATACTAAGAAAATGAAACCACGTTAATTAGTGAAACGGTAGAATTGAAGCCATGGGAGGCATGCTTGCTCAGCTTGCTCACTAGGGAGAAACTGAAAGCATTCTCCCAGTGAACAGGAAGCAGACAAGTGTGCTCTTATTTGATATTTTAATAAAAGTCTGTTAGTCTGGATAAACTAGGGAAACAAATCCACAAAATCTCATATGCATAAGAGAGTGTTATATAAAGAGTAACTGTACATTAAAAAAAGCATCCTAACCCAATGCTGTCCAAGTCCATAAGCCCAACATTAGCCCATATATCTGACACCAATCTGCAAAGTCCTCAATTTCACAAAACTCACACAATGACCCCAAGTGCAAGAGGAAAGTTGAATCAGTGACAGTGTAAGCATATCAGCCCTGGCAGAGGTCTCCCAAGGCTGTTTCAGCACCCAGGGATGCATCAGGGTAGGTCCACGTGGCTTCTCCTCAGGAATGTCTTCCAGGAAGTAAGCCTTGCCAGCTGAAGCAAGGGACTGGCTAAGGCAGCAGTGCTCTGATCTGACCATCAGAATGCAAGAGACCCGAAAACACAAAAGGGGAGGCTCAATAAGCCATTTCTCTCACTGTCCCTCAGCTAATCCCACATGTGTTTATCGGCCAGGTTGGCACAATAAACCTTAACTATCACAAAGTTTTAGCCAGAGATATTATGCAATGAAAAGAAATCAAAGGAATCCAAATTGACCAAGAAGTTAAACTCCTTTAAAATTATGTGATTCTATGTGTAGAAAACCCCAGAGATTCAATAAGAAAATTGTTAGAACTCATTTAAAGAGTCAGCAATATTGTGCAGTATCAGGGATGGCCAGTCTCCTGATATACTCACAGCAAGGGTTCAACAGTTGTGTAGTGATAATTATTATTTATTTTAACACCAATATAGAGATTATGAGAGAGAAAGAGAAGAGCAGTAGGAGTTATGTTCCATGATGCATGCTCACCTCCTCCTGCTTGGTGATCCATGTGGAGAGAGAGTGGGGGAAGGGATTACATGATGAGGGGGAGCGTCCAGCGCTGAGGGGCAGAGAGGCAGGAGAGAGAGCCTCTATCCTATGTCCCATCCCTAAATCCCCTCTAGAGCCAAGCCAGGCCTCTAATTTCAGGCAAGGACATA
>PVJH01045405.1:0-12414 GCA_004026705.1 Nesogale talazaci
TTGCTGGAAGTTGGGCTGCCCTCGATGGCAGAGAGTTTGTTTCTGTTTTTGCCTCTTGGGCCGGTTGGGAGGACTTTGGTCATCTTCTTTACACAGAGTTGTCATTCATCCCGAAGAATCTTCGTCAGCAAGGACCTCAAGGCCTCCTCATTTTCAGCAAGCCAGGTTGTATTATCTGCATATCCCAGGTTGTTGGTAAACCTCCCTCCAATCTCCATGCCACACTTTTCTTCCTAGAAGCCAGCTTCTCCAATGATTTGCTCCACACCCCGACAAAACGAGTCTGGGGAGAGGACACCTTTCCTGATTTTAAACCCTGCAGGATTCCCTTGTTCCGCCCCCGCAGCTGCCTCTCGATCCATACACAGGCTCTCATGAGCACAAGGAAAGTTCTGGAATTGCCACGCTTCTCGAGGGGCTTCAGAGTCTGGTAGGGTCCACACAATCGAATGCCCTGGCACTGCCAACAAAACAGAAGCACACTTTCTTTGGAGGCGAGATCCATCCGACCTATGCTGCGATCCCTCTTCCTTCCAGGTCCTCTTCCGAACCTCTGGCAGGTGCAGCCGTTGCTGGGTGATGGCCAGCAAACTCTTACTCGCCTGCGATGTCGGTGATGCTGTTCTCCTTGGGTCCCCTTTCTTTGGACCGGGTACCCAGAGGGATCTGTTCCAGTCCGAATATCCCGGCACAGACCCAACGAGTGGTTCCGGGGCTTCGTCAGCTTGCTGAAATGGTTTCAGCCGCTGTTCCATCCATCCCGGGTGGACCGGTGGGCTCCCTACGGGACGGCGAATCCCAAGGTCAGCTGTTGAAACCCACCTGTCCTTCTCCAGGAGACAGGGACCGCCCGAAACCCGCAGGTGCAGTTCCACCCGGTCCCGCTAGGGGCGCGGTGAGCCGGGATCCGCCCGTGGCTGGCAAGTGAGAGACCTCAGAACACGTGCCAAGCCAACGGCTTCATGCTCCACGTACGGTGTCGTCGGCGAGGCGCAGCAGGCTGCGCAGGGGCCATCACGACTCCCCGATGTCGAATAGCGCCCCGCTCTTCCCCAGAGACGGCTCCCCCAGCAGCGGCCCTCTCCGCCCCCCAGCCCTGGGCTCCGGGCTGCCTCGACCCTGCCAGGGGGTTGGAGAACCTGCCGGCCCCCTCCCGCGGAACCCGCCTTTCCAGTGGGGTTGGGTCCCCTTGTTTGCTTGGCTGGCCAGGGTGCAGACGGCCATCAGAATGTATGAAGTGCCTCCAGGCGTACCCCAATAAATCCAGGGGTGCTAAACAGCTGAGGAGCTAAGAGCTGGTGTTTGTCAATTACGCACCCACAGGCTGACCCAGCCCCAGGCCCCGGAGTCCGTTCCAACTCACAGAGACCCCACAAACGGAGAGCCCACGTAAGCCCGCCCGCTAGATGGGCTTCCAGGAGCAGTGTGTCCAGCAGCGAGAGACCCTGCCTGGTCCTGCACTGCCCTCACAACCGGAAGCCGCCAGCCCAGCAGGGCGGCCACTGTGTCCATCCAGCTCTTTTTTTGAGGGCCTTCCTGGTTCTCGCTGCCCCTCTGCTGGAGTGAGCATGAGGGCCTCCTGCGAGCTTGGTCTCTCCTGACCACACGTCCACAGTAGGGGCGGGGGACACGCCTCGAAGGAGCGCTCTGCTGGTTCTTCTCTGCAAATAGGCATGCCTGCTCCTAGCAGTCCGTGGACTTGACTTTCAGGATGCTTCCCGCTGAGTTTCTTAGTTTTCAAGCCCCCTGCCCTCCCCCCACCCCAAATCCATTCTGAGCTCGTGGAGCCCCCCCCCCTCAAGGGCACCAGGTCTGTGAGTCTTTCAGGAAGCCAACAGTCTCTTCTTTCACCCCTGGAGCCGTGAGTGTGTGATAGGTGATGGATAAATGCCTCAACCTTTGAACCCAAGAGGTGGGGGGAGGGGCTCACCACAGCACTACTCCCGCAGCTGCAAGGTGGAAACAGGCGTCCATCAAGGGGACATGGGGGGCACCCGGGGGGTGGTGGTTCAGAAGACGAGGCCCGGCACACACTGAGGCGGCCGCAGCCTCCGTGTGAGGAGCCGGGCACTGAGGGACAGGGTCTGTCCCTTCTCCCTTTCCTGCCATGCCTAGAATCGACGCGGCGTAGTGGTTCTTCCTTGGGCTGTGAAACACAGGGTCAACAGTTCAAAACCACCAGTCCCCGCTCTGGGAAGAGACGGGGGTTTCTAAGGCCCTGTAAGGAGCTACGGGCCGAGTTGGCGTTGCGTCAATCAATGGCAGTGCTCGTACAGAGAGTGGATTTGAGTAGCGGGGCCCAGGAGGAGGAGTGTGTGTGTCAGTCATTGTCCGGCGGGTGCTGGTGTCGATTTGAGATGATGGACCGTCTTCTTGCCAGCAAGGTGAAGGCTTGACCTTCCCCAGTTCATGCACGTTTCCTCTTCTTCCCGCCCCCTCCCCATGGACCATCCATCCCACCCCCACCCCCTGGGTTTCCCATCCCCTCCCCCCCCCCCCGCATCCGAGTCCCCTGAACCTTGTGCTGTGTCAAGGCCAGCCTTTGGATCTGAAACAGATGAAGAGTTCCGAGTTCCCTGCCTGACCTGAAAGAGAGTTGGAAAACTAAGGTCATTTCATTTATTTTTTTGAGGGGGTGGTGGTATCACTGCCCTCTGGTGGGAGTGGGAGGCCCAGCCTTGCTCCTGGAGAGCTGCTGCTGGATTTGAACCGCCAAGCCAGTGGGCCGCAGTCCCGCACTCAACTGCTACGCCACGGGGGCTCAGCTCTGAAAGATGGTCATCTCTAATGGTAAAAAGCAACCCGCGGGGGGGGGCCGGTTCTGGAGAGTCTAGCTAACCAGAGTGGCTGCATTGGGAGACAAGCAAGGAGCATCAGGAAAGACCCTGTGGAAGAGAGGGGCCCTTTGGCCAAGGCCTCGGTGACGGTTCTGCCCCTGGATGGGCATTCCAGGGGGTCCCCAGGGGAGACAAAAGGGGCTCCACTGCTAGCCGGCAGGTGGGCATGTCGAAGTCCCAGAGGTGCTTCTCGGAGGTCTGGGGGGCTTCATCTGAAACAGGTGACCCTCATGGCGCCACCCCAGCCAGCATCTACTTGGTAGCTGACAATTTCAGTGCCCAAGCGCCGAGGGAGGAAGGGCAGGCGGTCTTCTACAAAGACTCCAGCCAAGGTGCCCTGCGGAGTGGTCCCAGCCCAGCATGCTCCCAGAGGCCCCCAGTCACCGCCACCACCAGCACAGGCAGGGCAGCTGCTGTCTATCTTGAGGGTGGGGCAGACACCCCGAGTCCAAGGCCCCCCTCCCTTTGCCCGAAGGGGTGCTGGAAGCCTGGAGGTGGGGGGCTTCAAAGACCTTATCCCAACGCTGATCGGGCTCATAAATGGAGACTTTGACCCTCCCTCACTGCTTATCTCCAGGCAGGTGAGCAAGGGGAGGCGTGTCAGGGCTCCGCTGATGAGTGAGGGTGTGGTGGGGCGTGTGGAAGCAGGGTCCAGCCAGGTGGGCAGGGGAGGAGGTGCAGGGCCCAGCCAGGCGAGGGCTGGGAGGTCTGCAGAGCCGGGGCAGCTGTGAGTGTCCGGAGCAGAACCGGCCCTGTGGGTTTCCGGGACGAGCTGTGGACGGGAGTAGAAAACCTGTCTTTCTCCCCGAGGAGCGGCTGGTGGTTTTGAACCGCTGACCTGGGGTGAGCTGCCCAACATGTAACCACACGCCCCCAGCCAGGCTTCCTCCCGCAGCACACCTCCTAGTCGGTCGTTTGCAAAGCAGTGGGTGGACCCCCCTCCCAGGCCCCCTCCTGTGCTCCTTCCCATCTATGTGGTGTGTGGGTGGCACTCGCCCAAGACCTGCTGGGACCAGACCGGACCCCTTGCTGGGCAGGTGTGCCTCGGGACCACCCAGTCCCATGCTGAAGTGAGAGCAGAGTGTTTGGCTGTCCTTGCCAGACCCTGTCCAGTGGGCCCCTATTTCCTGGTGACCCCAAGCACCGTGAAACAAATGCTTCCTTCCCACTGCTGTGCCTGCCCTGTTGTCAGCCGCTGTGCATTCCATAGCTGCGATTCCCAGGCTTTGCTGTGGACTCATCGTTTTGATCCCCAGGGTTCTCACAGGCTGGTTTTCAGAAGGTGATCGCATATATACACTTGTTGCCATCATCGTTCTCAAAACATTTTCTTTCCACTTAAGCCCCTGCTATCAGCTCCTCATATCTCTCCCCCTCCCTACTTCCCTCTTCCCCATAAACCCTCCATCATTTATAAACTATTATTATTTTGTCACATCGTACCCTCTCCCTTCACCCACTTCCCTGTTGCCCATACCCTAGGGAGGAGGCCATATGTAGATCCTTGTAACTGGTTCCCCTTTTCTGCTCCACCTTCCCCCCGCCCTCCCAGTATCGCCCCTCTCCCCACTGGTCCTGAAGGGATCATCTGTCCTGGATTCCCCATGTTTCTGGTTCCTATCTGAACCGGTGCACATCCTCTGGTCTAGCTGGATTTGTCAGGTAGAATTGGGCTCATGATAGTTGGGGGGAAGGAAACACTGAAGAACTAGGGGAAAGTTGTATTTTTCATCGTTGCTACACTGTACCCTGACTGACTCGTCTCCTCCCCGCGACCCTTCTGTAAGAGGATGTCGCTTCACCTACTGATGGGCTTTGGGTCCCCAATCTACATTCCCCTCATTTATAATGATATAATTTTTTGTTCTCTTATGCCTGATATCGGATTCCTTCAACACCTTGTAGTCACACAGGCTGGTGTGCTTCTTCCATGTGGGCTTTGTTGTTTCTGAGCTAGATGGCCGCTTGTCTACCTGCAGTGAATGATTGAATGTGGCTCTTCTTGCCATCATCTCTGCACTCCCTAACAAACAATCCCTTCCTGAGGGGTCTGGGAAGCAGCTGGGGGAGACACTGACAGGATTCAGGTGTGGGAGCGAAGGGGGAGCGTTCATTGCTCGTGCCGTGCCGTCCTGCTGGGTAGAAGACGACCCAGCTCAGAAGCAGGAAGGGAGAGCTTGCTGCCAGCAAGAGCCGGGAGCGGAGCACGTGATCTGTGCGGTGAGCCTCCTTGATCCAAGAGGCGGCTCTGACACCAGAGGAATGACAGAGGCTCAGCAGCAGCAGCAGGACCAGGAGCCAGAGCGTGAGGCAGGGCGGTGCACTTCTGAGCGCCCTGGGGCAGGAGGCTGGCTTGTGGAGTGAGTACCTCTGGGCCCTTAATTTAGGGAGCTGGGTTTGCTAAGCAATGCTGTGAGGCTTACAGCAGCATGACAGGCCCACGGGCTATTTGTCAGCAGTCCTGAAAAACAAAGAAAAACTTAGTGCAGAAAAAAAAAATCAAGCGAACAAGAAACTTTGTAACGTGTCCCGAATGAGCCCTGGTGGCCCAGGGGGTGGCGAGAGTCTTTTGTGGTTTGTGTAAAGTGACCAGACCCTGCTTTGTAACAATTTAACCACATCCCGTGGTGTTTTTTTTTTTTTAACTTTTTTTTTTGGGGGGGACATCACTGCTCTCCGGTGGTGGGAGTGGGAGGCCCAGCCCCACTGCTGGAATTGAACCTCCGTCCCAGTGGGCCGCAGTCCCGCGCACAACCACTATGCCACCGGGGCTCAGCCCCCCCGTGGTGTTTTAAAATTAAAATAAATTGGGGCTGAGCCCCGGTAATGTAGTGGTTGAGTGTGGGACTGTGGCCGACTGGCTTGGCAGTTCAAATCCAGCAGCAGCAAGGCTGGGCCTCCCACTCCCACCAGAGGGCAGTGATGCCTAAAAAAAAAATTAAAATTAAAATAAATTTATTACAATATTATTTTTGCATTTTTAATTTATTTTGGGGGGAGCATCACTACTCTCTGGTGGTCGTGGGAGCTACCCAGCCTTGCTCCCAAGAGCTGCTGCTGGATTTGAACGGCCAAGCCAATGGGCCATAGTCCCACACTCAACCACTACGCCACCAGGGCTCAGCCCTGTTTTTGCATTCTATGAAAAAAAATTTTGGCATCACTGCCCTCTGGTGGGAGTAGGAGGCCCACCCTTGCTCCTGGAGAGCCGCTGCTGGACTTGAACCGCCAACCCTGTGGGCTGCAGCCTCCGACACACACCCACTGCGCCACCGGGGCTCAGCAAGCGTTGGGTTTTTGTTGTTGCGTCTTAACCTGTGTGCATCACCAGCTCCACAATCCCGGGCCCTGTATATGAGTTCTGAGTGGCCGATGTCACAAGTTCTAGAACCTGGCTGGAAAGAGGGGGAGGTGGGGGAAACATCAGACCGGTGTCAGGAATTGGAATTCCTGGCAAACAAACCCTCCTCCCCCCCACTCATGGAAGTCTGGGGTTCTGTGAGAGAAAGGGGGGGCATCTTGTGATTCCGAGAAGGTTACTTGGGTTATTGCTGTCTGGAAGGGCTGGAAGGAATGTAGGGAATGATATGCTGCTGCTGAGGAAGGAGAAAAGAAGCCTCTGGAGAGACTGGGAGCAAAATCCCGGCTGGTGAAGAAGTGCATGATGGACAGGGGCCCAGGGGCTGTCCTGAGGCCCCCGGACCACATGCGCATGATGAGACACAGTCCAGGTAGGCGGAAGAGAAGATTAGATTGGGGCACTATTTCACAGGGTAGGGGTTAGCTGTCTACCTGACCGCTCTATGGGGAGTGCGTGGTTCTACCACAGGTGTGATGGGAAACCAAATGGTGACCAGGACCACAGGGAGCGGGTGAGCAGATGCCTGATCGGTTCGACGGAAAGGGGATTTAGGAACTGCCTGAGAGGAACAAGCTGGATTGTAAGTCTGTGTCGGTGGTTTTAATGGTGCTCTTTAATGCGGTTCCTCATGTTGTGGTGACACGCCCCCTCCCCGCCGCCGCTGCCGCAACACCATATCATTATTTTCCTCGCTACTTCATCCCTGTAATTTGGCTACTGTGATGGACCGGGGGACCCCTGGGAAAGGGTCGTTCGCCCCTCAGGTTGAGAACCGTGGTCTACGTAGAGTAAGGGGCTTACGGGGACCTCGACGTCCGACCTCGAAATGCGGAGAGACAGATGGACCCTGGAAAGGGAAACGCGACCGAAAACACCCCACCACAAGCTAGCCAAACAACGGTGGGGTTCTGTCCATTTTGAACAGGGGCTTTGCCGCTGGAGCAGTGCCTGCAGGGAGAGTCTGTGCCTGTTGCGAGAGCTGAACGTGAAAGGGAACCACAGCAGCCCAGCCAGCTGCCCGTGGTCCCCACTCCTTGTTGGGCGCCCTGAATGGGTCTGCCTTGCCACCTTTGTCCAACGGAGAGAACACTGCCCGGGCCCCCACCCGATTTAGGTTTGTTGTGCTGCTTCCTGCTTGCGTCCGCTGTGTCTGTCCATCTCTTCCAGGACGGCTTCTTCTTCTTCTTCTTTTTTTTCTTGTTGCCCTTGGTCCTCTTCTCGGGGCTGAGCTCTCCTGACATGACTCCAGCAGGTGAGACAAAGCATCCTCATCCTTGCCTCTCAGGAACGCTCGCGCTGGACTTTTTCCCAGAGGTCTCCTCCGTGTTTCTGGAAGCCCCTGGTCCTTTCAGCATCCATCCCCAAGGCCATGGTTCACACGCAACCCTTTTCCTTTGACCTCCCGCCTTCAATAGCCAGCCCTCACAGGCCCGCGTGGGGGAGGATCCAGACCTGCGTCCTCAAAGTAGCATCCTGGCCGGCCGGTCAACCCCTGGAAGTGGGCTGCAGATCGATCCGGGGCAAGGTGCCGTTCGAAATCTTGACCGCTGCCTCTGTGAGGAGCACGGCGTGTGGAGCCAGGCAAGGGGAAACCCTTGTCTACTCCATTCTTGCGTCCGTCTATCAGGACGTCCCCACTTGCTCCGGTGGTGAGGGTGTGGGGGTTGTCTTTGCACCGAGGGGTCATCCGTCCTTGAACTTCATCAGCAAGTGCTTCAAGTCCTGCTCACTTCCCGTGAGCAAGGCTGTGTCCTCCGCATCTCCGCGTTTGTTCAAAAGCCTCCCTCCAAGCCGGCTGCCCCATTTTTCATCTAATCCAACATCTCAGATGACCTGCTCAACATTAGAGAGAGACAGGATAGCGTCTCGGCACAGAACTTTCCCGATCCCCTTGCTCCGCCTCTTGGTCCATGTACAGCTCTGCACGAGCCAATTGAAGGGTTCTGGAATTCCCATTCTTCTCAACGCTACCCAATGTCTCTTACGATCCACACGGTGGACCGTCTTGGAACAGTTCCATGAAACTCAAGGAAATGTCTTTCTGGCATCCTCTGCTTTCAGCCTAGAGCCAATCTGACATCAACAGGGAGATCCCTTATGCCACGTCCTCTTCCGAATCCAGCCTGAATGTCTGGCCATCCTGTCAATCGACGGCTTGCTGGAACCATTACTGAAGGACCTGCATCAAATGTTTACTCAGAGATGACACTCGAGTCCTTTCGTTTGAGGATGTCCACGTTCTGTTGGACAGAATGTGTATAAATTAAAAAAAAACACTCAAATGCCACTCACAGCCACCCTCCTGTGGGTTTCCCAGACCGTCACTGTTCATGGGACCAAGAAGTCCCATCTTTCACCTAGGGACAAATATCAACCAATTGGTTGGCCAGAGAGCCGCCTTCCAAATTTCTTGGCATAGCACCTGGTACTGCTTCAGCCTGTGGAGGCATTTACATTGTAATTCTGCCCATCCCTGGGACCTTGTTTTTCCTTAAGGCCTATGGTGAAGCTTAGAGTCCTTTTCAGCATCATTGGCTCTTCTGCTACCTCTTGAAGTGGTTGAGTGTCCACTCATTCTTGTGTCCCAGGGGTCCTGGGTATCTGTTCCATTTCCTTCAGAGGCTTCCTGCATGGTTCACGACTTCGTCCATAGAATCTCTCAGTCGTGCAACTCAAGACTTGAGTTTTTTCCTTCCATTCTTTCAGCCTGACAGAGGTAGAGCCTGTGGTTAGTTTTTGGATTGTCTGACTCTAGGTCTGTGTTAGTCCAGGTAAATTAGAGGAACAAATTCATAGACAGGCATATGGATATAAGGGAATGGTTTATATACAAAAGGAATATACAAAAGGAATACACTGAGAAAGCATCCCAACCCAGTCCTGTCAAAGTCCTAAGTCCAATGTTAGCCCATATGCCTGATACCAGTCTATAATGTTTCCTTCCGACTCACGAAGTCACAGGTCAATGGGTGGAGCGTCCCGGTGCTGGCAGGGGTCTTCCTCCCCATGGCTCCTCGCTTCCAGGGCTCAGGGTCCATCAACATCATCTAGTGATGGCAGAAGCAACTCAGTACTGGCAGGGCTCTCCACATGGCTTCTCCAGCTTCAGAGGTCTGGCTCCATCAGGGTAAAGCCGTGTAACTTCTCCTCCGGCTCCTTCAGCAACTCAGACGCTGCCATCTTGTCTTGTCCATAGTTCATTGTCTCTGACACAACTCCCAACAAGATAGTGTGAAATATTTATGTCTAATGACAAATAAATGAAATTTCATCTTGAAGCATGTGTCGCATGGGTAACAATCTTCTCGGCAGGGACTCGTAGGTGGGTGTATCTGCATGGGGGCAGACCCTTCTGGAGATGGATAGAGGAGAGCGGTGCCTTGGTTCCTAAGACCATCGGAAAGAGGTGTCTTCTGGTGGTCTTAGGCAACCCCTCTGAAAGGGGCTGTGTTAGTCTTGGTAGACAAGAGAAACAAATTCATAGACATGCATAGGGATATAAGGGAAAGGTTTATATACAAGAGGAACAGAACATTGAGAAAGCATCCCAATCCAGCCCAGTCCAAGGTTACAAATCCAACATTAGCCCATATGACCGATACCAGTCTATAAAGTCTCCTTCTGACTCATGAAGCACATGCAGTCAAAGCATCCTGGCGCTGGCAGGGGCCTCCCCATGGCTCCTCGGTTCCAGGGCTCAGGGTCCATCAACAGCATCCAGTGGTAGAAGCAACTCAGCACTGCAGGGGTCTCCATGTGACTTCTCCAGCTTCAGAGGTCTGGCCATGTGGTAAAGCCACATGGTTTCTCCTTCATCTCCTCCAGCTCCTCGAACCCTGCCATCTTGTCTTGTCAGGAGTTTGTCATCTCAGAGACTGAGTCCAGTCTCCCTTCTCCAATTGGGAAATACTGTGAGATTTCCCAGAAACCTTAGGAGAAAGCCATGCCCACACAGAGGCCTCCTTGGCTACCTTCAGATCGACAAGCTAGATCCCACCCCTGGACTCTCAATCATGAAACTGACATGAGCACCTGACTGCCCCAGGGGTCGAGACCCACAGGTTGAGAACCACTGCCCTACAGGGTGGTGATGAGCTGGAATGGAATAGCTCGCAGTTCATTTGTGAGTTTACACCTGTCCTGACTGAAGAGCTGTAGCCTGAACTTTTCTCACCCCGACCTGTACCCCATAAAGGCCCATGAACAGGAGCATCACCTGCGAGTTCTCCGCGGCCACAGCCGTGAGTGACGGAACCTTAGCAGGAACAACGTTCGAAGGCGGTGGGGGACAAAAGAAGGATGGATTACGACTTGGTGAAGAGGACCCACCTCCTCACAGCTGGACCGAGAGACACCATCATAGTCAACGGTGCAGAGACCGTGATCGCTGGGGGCTTCCTTTGGCTGGAACGCACGGTGCACACTCAAGGACGGCTGCGGTCACACGTGTAAGTGGCACCTTGCTTTCTGCTGACCGGCCACCCACAACCTCTTTACAGTGTCGTGAGCGGATGTAGGCATGCCTCTTGAAAATGGTGAGGAGTGGCCTGTCCCAAGCCCACTTCAGCCGCCTTCTACGTGGACGGACACTGGGCCCTAAATAAGAAAGAACAGAGGTGGGATATACGGATGTATATTTCAATCATAGTCTTGGCAAAGAATATCAGAAGTACCTGGGACTTTACCAGAAGGACAAACACACCCATCTAGGAAAGAAGTCTAGCCAGAGTGTTCCCCAGAAGTGAGGGTGGCGGGACTTTGTCTCAAGGGCTTTAGCCATGCCCTCAGGCGAGACTTGTCACCGGGAAGGCAAATCACGCTTGGGAAAGACCTTCCACAAGATGGATTTACACAGCGGCTACAGAGAAAGTAAAAAGGGGGAGGGGGCTCAAACAGTAACTGTCAGGATGGTACAGGACCTGGAAGTACTTCATCTTCTTATACACAGGTCGCGGTGAATCAGAACCAACGCAGTGGTGGCCATGACAACAGGGATGCTTGTCCCGGCCCTTGCACACAGTAGGTGCCTCATTAACGGTCGCCCTGTACCTGGGATTAGCAGGTGTTGCATTATTATTTACTTTCTACCTGGTAAGGTAGAAAGGTGTGACTGCATATTTTGTGTCAACCATACAGTAGGCTTCTCTGTTCCCTGTCTATAAAAGTGGCTCAGATAAAGTACTCTCTGAGGACTAACTAGGCAAAGAAAGATACCAAGCGGGGGGCGAGGGGGGTGTGCGCTGAGCCCCGGTGGCAGATTGGTTGTGCTTGGGACTGCGGCCCACTGGGGTGGCAGTTCAAATCCAGCAGCAGCTCTCCAGGAGCAAGGTTGGGCCTCCTACTCCCACCAGAGGGCAGTGATGCCCCCAAATACGCCCCAAAACAAACAAACAATACCAAGGGTCGTGGTTGGTAATGGAATTGGAAGGAGGGGGAGGGGGCTGTGTGCTGACACTGGGATGACTCATCGTGGTTAGTCGGGTGCACATGCTAATTTGCGTGGAAGTCATTCTGTTTTCCTGGCAACTTGTGAAGGCTTTCAGCTACCTGTCCACATAGTTGTCCCTTTAAGGTGGCTGCATTTGGGAACCTTTCCGGTCCATTTGACTGCACGGCGGGAACAACTTCATCCAGCTCAGTAGGGCTGCCTCATAGTCTCTGATGTTCCCACCTTCAGGAATACCATTTTTTAAATTAATTTTTTTGTGTGGCATCATTGCCCTGGTGGAAGTAGGAAGCCCAGCCTTGCTCTTGGAGAGCTGCTGCTGGATTTGAACCGCCAACCCTGTGGGCTGCAGTCCCGCACACAACCACTGCGCCACCGGGGCTCAGCCCCTCGGAAGACCATTTTTGAGGTCCCCCACAGAAACCGGTATGGAGGGCCAGAGCATCTGCTCATCGAAGCACCCAGAGAATCCCTCATCACACTAAAACAGTGAATAAATCCCACCACCGAAATGTGAATGCACGTAGAAACAGAGCTGAAAGCCCCCTGAGACCCAGGTGTGCACTTTAGAAAGATAGCCCGAGTTCAAACTGAAGTGGTTGAAATGTGGACTGACCAGATCCCTGGTCAAGGGTTGGCCTCCGGACCTGCACCGAGGCTTGCTTCCCGTGCCTGTAATTTTTGTGCCTGTTTGGCCAAGGTCTCGGGTTCCACTCAGGCCGGCGGCCCCAGCCCCTATGGCGACCATAGGGATCAAGTCAAGATTGCAC